>PVKE010001731.1:0-43841 GCA_004027555.1 Craseonycteris thonglongyai
AGGATCGAATCCCGGCTCCGGCCCAGGCAGGACCCACATGCTGAACTGGGGAGTTCCCACAGTTTGGTTCTCTAACTGTCTCTGTCTCTGTCTCTCTCTCTATCTGTCAAAAAGTAAAATAGAAATAACTATGCACTGAAGACAAAAAGATAATTTCTCTCTATAAATGTGAAAAGATAAAAAAAAAAAAAAAAAATCAGGCACATGACAAAAACCTGAGAGAGAGCAAGAGGGAGAGCGAGAGTGAGCAAGAGAGAGAGAAATAGAAAGGATGTCATCTGCCATCTTAAAAAAAAAAAAAATTGCTGCTATAGATTGAAAAAGCCACAAAGTGCTTATAGGTAAAAGTGGGGAAGATCACTCAAAAAAGATTTTGTTTAACATCTTACTAGGCACTAAAGAGATGCTAATGAAACATTTGTTTATTGTGAATTTCTTTTGTCATTTAATAGTATATGGCCTTACTTTTCTCTAGTTGTTTAGTCTCTACAACTAACTTACGAACATATTGAGGTCACAGACCATCCTTTTATTGAACATAAAGTTAAGTACTGAAAATGGTCAAGTGAAAGGGGCAAAAGAGACAACGTGATAGCACCCAGCACTGACTGAGCATCAAAGATGTACTAGGCAGGGATGCTGGGATAGCTCAGTGGTTGAGCACTTACCTAAAAATCTTGAGGTCCAGGGTTCAATCCCTGGCCCATGCAACCCCACATGCTGAACTGCAGAGCAACTGTTAACCACCAAGATGAAACTTCAGTGAAGGTTCTCACCTCCCATGGGGGAGGCCCCCTGTTTGGTTCCCACTCCATGTGGCTTCACAACCACCTGTGTGGAATGAAACCATGACACAACTAATGATGTACAACTATGGAGACTGCTCTGCCCACCACCCTCTCTCACTTTCTCTCAAACAATAAAATAAATCTTTGAAAAAAAACGTGCTAGGCATTTTTCCAAGCACTTTATATGGGTCCTCATAGAAATTCTATAATACGGGCAGTTTTACTAACTTCACTGGTTTACAGATGAATAAACTGAAACAGACAATTTACCCAAGACCACATAATTAAGTGGCAGAGCTATCTCCTACCCACTATGCCATTCTTCTTTTCCAGGGATCACAAGATGAGTTTAAGAGATTTGACAAGGTATTCTGTGATTAAGTTCTAACTGAGATTATCATCCACAAAGACAGGGTTCAGAGGAGGCTGAAGAAGTTAGGGAAGGATGGAGAGTTAGAACTTAATGTGAATCTTAAAGGATGAGTAAGAGATAGGTAGATAGGACTGAGGGAATGAGGTGGTAACATCAGGAATTGAAGCAAAAGATTCTTTGTGTTATATTCTTTATATTCACCAACACATGGGAAATGAATGAATAAATTTTCTTTAGCTATGCATGTATGGATAAAGAATTTGTGGTATACATAACAAATGGAATAATATGCAACCATAAAAATAAGGAAATCCTGCCATTTACAACGACATGGATGGACCTTGAGGGCCTTATGCTAAATGAAGTAAGTGTGAAAAAGACAAATACTATATGATTCCACTTGTATGTGGAATCTAAAAATCAAACAAAACAAATTTAGAAAAAGTTCAGAAGTGTATAAAACTCAACAAAAGGTACAAACTTTCAATTATAAGTAAATTGAACTATAAGTTCAATTTAAGTACTGGGGATGTAATGTGTGACATGATGACTATCGTTAACACTGCTGTATATATGAAAGTTGTTCATGTAGATCCTAAGAGTTCTCATTACAAAATATTTTGTTCTGTACAACGTGAGATGATGGATGTTAACTAAACTTACTGTGGTAATCGTTTCACAATATACGTAAGTCAAATCATTATGTCGTATTCCTTAAACTTAATCAGTGTTGTATGTCAGTTATACCTCAGTAAAACTGAGGTTGAAGGAATGTTTCTTTAAATAAATCAGAAGCAGAAAGCGAGAGAGATCAGTAGGACCTCCAGATATCATGATGCAAAAGTTAAAGGAAAGAGATGAAAAAGACGAGACTTTATTTCAGTATTCTTTGCAGAAAAAATTACTAAAAGTCTCTATTCAAATCATCTTTTGAAGCTTGTGGTTTAGGAATAGTAGTTTACACTGTGGTTAATGCATAGGGTGTTCAAAGATCCAAAGACAAAGATACGCATTAAGGTGATTGGATGACTCCACTCAATAGTTTGGAAAAACTTGTATTTTCAACCTACACTTCCTCTTTCCAACTCTGTTTTAGTTCTCTTTTTAGGTTGGGTGCTGCTAAAACAAACATGGACAGCTCACCACAGCCAGAACTTAAACAACCATACTACAAAGACAGAACCACTTTTTATGGCATTCAATGTAAAAGATTCTTTAAATGTTTAAGTACAACCTTGCTCACTTGGGACAACTAGAGAGCTATGTTGTCCACTTTATAGCAATGGGTTTTTTCCCTTGGGTAGGTTAAGTTTGCTTTTGTGTTCAGTGATGCTACTTCATTAAAGAGACACCCACTCACTGGATGAGAATTGAATGTGTCACTGGCAGTCATGGAAGTTATCTCTAAGTCACTCTTATGAATGAAAGTTATGTTGGCCAACAGCCAGTCCTCTTATGCAGTACTGTAAAGACAACACAGATTACATACTTTAGCCCAAATTATATGCATATCCCCAAGTTCAGTTCACCCTCTCACACCAACTCAAGGCCATTTGGACTTCTTGCAGCTTTCCGTGATGACTCCAGCCAACAGTTTTTAAACTCATTATAATAATTTATACTAGTAATCTGATGTAATCATATTATTTTGTTAAATCTAAGTGTTCACTGTCATCATAGCATCATCTTTAAGAGTAGCAAGTATTAATTGAGTGTTTGCCATAAAAATACCCATGTTTCCCCAATGAGACCATAAGCTCTTCAAGTACAGAGATTATATTGTAAATTTTTAAAGACCAAGTGGTCCTTTGGGGCAGTAGTAAACAGATAATTAAAAACAAACAAACTGTGTTGATTAAACCCAAGAAAGAACATGTCTAAAATCCTGTGAAGTTCCCCTACCTAATCTTTGCCCCTGCCACTTTTATTATAGATGAGGGCTGTCTAGAAAAAACCCTGCCATTGTCAGTATAACGAGATCTGTTACATGGCTGGATACTTTCCGGATAGTCCTAGTATTGTAATGAAAAAACAGGTGACTGTTCGCTCTTGTAAAAATACAGACTTCAAAGCAAAACTTTGCCTTTTTTAGAAAAGCACTTTTATAAATTGATATTGTCAAGTTCCTAAGTCAAAGGTTGAGAGCAGTAGGTACAATCTAATTTATAAAGAAAATATATTAATGGAACACTTACTATCTGCTAAGCACTATTCTAATTAATCATATTATATGCCATATATATGGCACATATGAATTACATATGTGATAGGTATTCATATGGCACCTATATTTATATATATATTTTTTAATCATAGTTGTCATTATATCCAGGAAGGTAAATAACTTACCCAAAGCCCACAGGTGAGAGAGGCACAGCTCCGAACATAGTCTGATTAAGAGATAGACAATGTATGGAGTAGTTCTTTGTGTGTTAGAGGTCACACTCAGAGCACAGAGGGCCAAGAGCCAGAATAAATAAAATCAGGAAGCAAGGAAATGAATGGAAAGACAATAGAGTCAGTGGATAATTTCCTTCAGTATTATGCCCAAGAGAAATGAATGGGGACTGGAACAATGTTAGAAATTAACAGTGTGAGTGAGTGGTGGTAAAGAGGAATAGTTGCTGAAAATGAGCACTTCTGGCAGCTAAGTTTGTGGGGTAAGGGTTAGCCTTAGGGTGAGAGGAAGCTGTAATCTTTATAGCAATGAGACATTGCATTGCATTGGTATTGATTGATTCAGTCAATTAATCAATAAACATTTGCTAAACAGCTACTATGTTTAAGGTACTATGTTAAGTACCACAGAGATACATAGAGGCAAAAGACATGGTCCTATTTTCTGCTTAAAGATCTTTTTATCCTGATAAGATATATAGAATCATAAAAATTGAGCTGGAAGGAAACAAAGATCTTCTTACTTAATTTCTTTAGTTTTATAGATGACCAAAACCAAATCTCAGAGATAGGAAGTTATTCGACCAAGTCCCCATAGCACTATTAGAACTAGGGTAGAGCCCAGATTTATTGCTAACTCAAGCTCTTTCCATTTTCGTACATAGATATAATTAGTAATAAAGATAGTGTTTGCCAAGTAGCAAACTAAAGGTATAGTGTATACGTTGCTTTTTATCATAACATGTTTACAAAGTCAAGTTCTAAATGCTAAAACTTTCTGGGGAATTTTCAGGTACAAGGGACTTTCCCAGTTGTCTCCTCAGCTGCTTTAGTATGAAAACAGAAAATGGCCCCTCCTCTGTGCTCTCCCAGCACCTGTGTCACCTCAATCATATGCGTCACATGTGATTTTGATGCCTAGCTCACTAGTTCTGAGAGTGTGTGATCTCCAGACCAACAGCACCTGGAAACTTATTAGAAATGCAAATTCGAAGGCCCGCGCCAGATCCACTGAATCCAGAACTCTGGGGGTAGAGCCCAGTGATCTGTGTTTTAACAAGCCCTCCAGGTGACACTGATGTGCTTTCAAGCTTGAAAACCTCTGGTCTCTCCAAATGGCTCTCCAGTGAGACTGTGAACTCTTGAAGACAGAGACCATGTCCTCTAACATTCTTGCTTCCTTTGCTACTAGACTGAACGGATGTCCCATTTCAAATGGGACAGAAAACAATGGTCCTGTCCTGTTTCAAACAGTACATATGGTCAGCCTACTGACACCTTGAATTTAGCCCAGTGAAACTAGGCTGAGCATATGTACCATTTAAAATGGGACAGGACCATTGTTTTCTGTCCCATTTAAAACGACATGTCTGTTCAGCCTACTTAGTATGAAATCTTGATCAGTAGATGTTCATAAATATTTCTGAAACAACTATAAAAGCGAACATGGTAAGACAAAGCCTCCATTATCCAAGTCTCTTCAGGTAATGATTAACACCCTTAGGTTCACTTTATGTTATGGGCTGAATAGTGTCTCCCCCACACCAAAATTCATTTGTGTAGGTCCTAACCCCACAAATACCTTAGAATGTGCTTTATGGGAGGAAGCCAGGATGGCTCAGCGGGTTAAGCGCTCACTTTGCAGCCCCAGGGACCGAGGATGCAATCCTGGCCCCGGCCCGTGCAGACCCATATGCTGAACTGGGGTGAGCTTCCCACGCAGGAGACCCCAGTTCCTGCCCTGCACGGCCCCTGCCCGCCTATGTGGAACAAAACCATGTTGAAACTGATGACATACAACTATAGAGACTGCTCTGGGCCCTCACCCTTCTCTCTGTCTCTATCAAAAACAATAAAATAGATCTTGAAAAAAAAAAAAAGAAGAATGTGTACTTGGAAATAGGCCCTTTAAAGAGGTAATTAAGAGAAATGAGGGAAGCTGAGATAGCTCAGCGGGTTTAATGCTCACTTTGCAGCCCTGGGGTCCAAGGATTGAGTCCCAGCCCTGGCCTGTGGAGACCCATATGCTGAACTGGGATGTGCTTCCCATGCAGGAGGCCCAAGGTCCAGTCCTCACCCTGCATGGCCGCTGCCCACCTGTGTGGAACGAAATCATGTCAAAAACTGATGACGTACAACTATGGAGACTGCTCTGAGCCCTCCCCCTTTTCTCTGTCTCTCTCTGTCAAAAACAATAAAATAAATCTTAATTATATTAAAAAAAACAATTAAATGAGGTCATAGGGATGGACCTTAATCTCATATGACTGGTAGGTATCCTTATAAGAAAAGAAGATGGGAAGCCAGGATGGCTCAGTGGGTTAGGCACTCACTTTGCAGCCCCGGGGACCGAGGATCGAATCCCGGCCCCGGCCTGTGTGGACCTATATGCTGAACTGGGGAGTGCCCCCAGTTCAGTTCTCACCGGGGCGAGACCCCGGTTCAGTTCCTGCCCTGTGCAGCCCTGCCCACCTGTGGAATGAAACTATGTGGAAAATCTCTCTCTCTCTCTCTGTGAAAAACAATAAAAATAAATCTTAAAGAAAAAGAAAAGAACATGAGGACACAGGTACAGAGGGAAGACTAAAAAAGATGGTCATCTACAAGCCAAGAAAAGAGGCTTCAGAAGAAACCCACACCTTGATCTTGGACTTATAGTCCCCAGAATTGTGAGAAAAAATAAATTTCCATTGTTTAAGCCACTGACTGTGGTACTTTGTTATGACAGCCCTAGCAAACGAATATACTTTGTAATAACTTTTACAAATATACTGGCTCTGAAATCCAAGAACTCCCATTCAAGTCTATAGAAGATATTCCTATTTTTAGATGACTCCATAACCATCTATAGATGTCAACCATTAAAGTATTTAAGAAATTACTCTTTCATGCTCAATGTGAGCACAGATTTTAGAGTCAGACAGAGATGGGTTTGAATCCTGACTCAGCCACTTAGAAGTTATGAAATGTTAACCTTTAAAGACTCAGTTAAAAAAAAAAGAAGAGACTCAGTTTACTTGTTTGTAATTTAGGGCTAATAATAGCTCCCTCCTAGACATAACTCAATAATTGGTTAGTATATTATAGGCACTCAGTATCTGGTGACTTAAAAAATGATAATTAACCCAATTATTCAGGTTGGCCTCCTCTGGAAGATAAAATTACAGAAAATTTTCTAAAATGCTTGCATCAGTTTAACAAACATAGAACTATGGTGACTTTTTAAAAGACTATGTAAAATGACAGAATAAGTATTTTTCAGAAGGAAGGAACTGAAGAGTCAAAAGGAAAAAAAATATGAGTGTCAGAAATGTTGACTGACTCTACTTTCTGTAATACAAGGTGCAACACCCAAGAAAAGTTCAATTGTCTCAAACTGATGAGTAATTAGACTGGCTGAAGGTAGAGATTGCTGATTTTGTCTTGTATCCCCAGAGTTTAACATGGCAGCTGGCACTTACAATAAGCTCAGCAACTCTTGGTTGAATGAAAGAATGAATGGCCTTCTGCAAGGGCAATTATACAAATTATACAAAAACTGGATTGGGTTTCAACCCAAGTATACTTACACTGAATTGGTGGCTCTACAGCATTTGGGCATCAAACAATCAAAACTTTCCATTTAATCTGGGAATTTAATCTGGAAAACTTTCAATTTAATCTTAGGTTATTTGGGGGAAAAACCTAAGAAAATAACCCCAAAAGGGGGGGTGGGTGGGGAGTGGGGTTTATTTTTAAAATGTCTTCAATTATAGTAATATTCAAAATCTTGGAATAGTGATCCGAGTCTTTCCACCCCACTTCTGCATCTCCCTTCTCCTGCTTTTCATGAGGCCCTCCCTGCGGTCCCCAAACACCATCTACGGAGCCCCTCACCTGAGTGGCCCAGTGCCCCATTCCTAACCCTTTGGAACCAGCTTCCCTCATTAAAACTTATTTGTCTTGTGCCTGCTTATCGTTAGGACTCTACTGAATCAACAAATCAATTTACACTGAGGTGCTAATGAATGCAAATTGCTGAATATAAGCCCATTCCTGGATAACAATTGTATGTCAGCAGCAGCATATTGTGAAGAATAAGTAATACATTTTAGGCATGTGCCCTGGCTATGGAAGGAAGATATTTTAAGCAGGGGGATTTCCTCAAACCCCTCAAATTACACCATGTAGACAGCTGTCTATCCCACATGATCTGGCCAACTTCTTGGCATCCAGTTTTCAGCACTCAGGGGACACTAGAGGAAACAGTTCTGTTCCTCTTTTTAACAGAACTTGGAAGCAGTGACTGAACTTTTTATGTCACTTAAAGGAAAAGGGCATTTACCGTGGAACCTACCCAGAAAGCACATACTCCCTGGGCTTACCGTAGAAGTAAACTCTTCTCTACTTAATCTCCGGGGATGGCTGAGGAACTAGTGCCCAGATGAACTAAAATGAGTGAGCTGGAACAAGCAAACACTGAGAAAGCTTAACAAGTGAAAGATCCTAGACATCAATATGAATTTATATGAGCACGTACATGAGAGCATTGAACCTAATAAAAATAGTTGCCTTCTGAGTGTTAACTATGTTAACTATGCTAAACAATACACATCTTTTAAAAGGTCTAACCCTCTGATACTGAGGAAAATAGAGATTGTTATCCTTATTTCAGATGAGGAAACTGAGGCAAAGATAGGTTAAGTGACAATCCCAGCCAAATGGCATATCTGAGATTTGAAACCAAGCCTTTGAGCTCCCAAAGTTTGTGGTTGTAACAGAAGCTTAAGAGCCTTTCATATTTCAGAATCAAGAATCTTAAGGGATGCCAGGATAGTTCAGAGGTTGAGTGCTTACTTGCAATTGAGAGAGCCAGGGTTTGTTTCCCAGCTCCAACCTGTGAAACCCCATATTCTGAACAGTGGTGTAATTGGTAACTGCTAGGATGGCTCACTGGTGAAGGTTCTTGCTTCCCATGCAGGAGGACCCTGGTTTGGTTCCTGCCCTGCATGGCCCCACATACACCTGTGTGGAATGAAACCATGTCACAACTAAAGATGTACAACTCTGGGGACTGTTCTGGGCCCTTCCCATTTCTCTCTCTCTCTCTTCCTCTCTCTCTCTCACACCTTCTCTGAAACAATAAAATAAATCTTAAAAAAAAAATCAAAGCTGAGAATCCTAGAACATCTGTTTTAATTACCTAGACCCTGATTATTGCTACTAAAAAGTTTACTGGGGATGCCGGGATAGTGAGCTACAGTAGGTTGAGTGCTTGCCTTGCAACCAGGAGGTCTGGGAATCTTGTCCCAGCCCTGGTCCGTGCAAACCTATATGCTGAACTGTGGCATAACTGGTAACTGCTGGGATGCCCCCCAGTTTAGTTCCTGCCCCACACAGCCCCACATGTACCTGTGTGGAATGAAACTATGTCACAACTTATGATGTACAACTGTGGAGACTGCTCTGGGCCTTTCCCCACACCTCCCTCTCTCACCTCTCAAAACAATAAAATAAATCTTTAACAGAAATAATAAAAAGTATCCTACCTCATGAGGCAGCCTGTTCCATATAGCTATACTTGGGAAACATTTTTTTTTAAAGATTTATCTTATTGTTTGAAAGACAATAAGAGAGAAAGAGGAAGAAGGGGAGGGCCCAGAGCAGTCACCATAGTTGTACATCATCAGTTGTAACACAGTTTCATTCCACACAGGTGCATGTGGGGCTGTGTGGGGCAGGAACTGAACCATGGGCCTCCCGCACGGGAGGTGAGAACCTTCACTGCCATGCTGGCGGTTACAGTTGCATCACAGTTCAGCATATGGGTTTGCACAGGCCGGGGCCAGGATTCGATCCCCAGACCTCACGGCTGCAAGGCAAGTGTTCAACCTGCTGAGCTATCCTGGCATCCCCAATACTTGTGAAACTTTTAAATGATAAATTAAAATCTGTTTCTCTGTCACTGCCCTTTTTTTGCTCTTAATTATGTCCCCTGGTGAATTCAAAACAAAGCTATTCTCTCCAAGAAGTTATGTTTTTTTTAATATATTTTTATTTATTTATTTATTTATTTATTTTTGACGAGAGAGAGAGATACAGAGACAGAGAGAGAACTGAACTGGGGGAAGCTCCCAGCTCAGCATATGGTTCCGCACGGGCCGGGGCCGGGATTCGATCCCTGGTCCCTGGCGCTGCAAAGTGAGCGCTTAACCCACTGAGCCATCCCGGCTTCCCCACCAAGAAGTTATGTTGATATGAAAACAGAGATCATGCACCCTCTCTTCCCCATCTCTGCCGTGAGTAGTCTCAGTCTCAGGAGGCCTTATTCAGTGCAGCTCAACACTTTAACCGATTCATCACTAACACAGAAAGCCCCAAAGTGACACCTATATCTTTCAGAGATCTTGGGTCTAAATTTGGGTAATAGGTTGATCTCAATTACTTACTCAGGTACCTGTGAAACATCATCTTACTAAGTCATATGACGCCCCCATAAACGGATGGAATTAATTTAATAAAGCAAATAATGGCTAGCATTTATTGTGCCCTTTCTGTGTGCCAAGAAGAGTGTTTAATGCCTTATGTAACACTCCCCACACCCCACTACCACTCCATGAAGCAGATACAGTCATTATCCCAGTTTTACACATGAGGAAACGAAGACCCAGTTATTCTGAGGTCTTCTGCTCATGATTGCATGTCTTTCTTTCCCTATGAGGGTGAGGAGAGGGTAAAGACAGGATAAATAGAACTTGCTGTTCCCAGCGTGAAACTTGCATTTTCCCATCTTTCTCTGTTTATCCTTCCTCTCCATTTTCAGTCCTTTCTTCACAAATATTTAATGAGCCCCTCTCAGGCAAACCCTTATTCTACAGTGATTAGAGTTAGGACAAAGTATGCAAAGGAAGCTATGACACCCCCTGAACTTGATCGCCAGAACAAGGAAGTCCTCAGAGAGGAGGTAGCATCTGATGTGGGTGTTGAAACATAAATCAGAAGGGAGGAATCAACCAGTCAAAGAACAGGATGGGGAAATTCAAATGTCAGCAAAAAGGAACAACATCTGTGAACACCCAGAGGCAAGAATTTGCATGCACAGAAAAACCCATCTTATGGTAGTAAGTGAGGTCCAAAAATCTTGTAAGCCTAAAACAGAGGAAAAGGTCGCACATATTATGATGTTAAAGAACAATGGTTATTTTCCAGATGGATCTGTGCTGTTACCAACAGCACACAAAGGACAGCGAAACTCATCACATACACAACTGGCTGCTCACTGAAGTGAAGTTCAAGTGATCATGAGGCAGTCACTTCCCAGTTGCCCCCAACCCACCCCCAAAGAGATCGTTAGTCTGCCCCCCTTTTGAGAAAGGGAGCTGGTGCTTGGTAAAAGATTGTTAATTACATCTGAAATTTGCATAATCACAGACTTTACCTTGTTGCTGGGTATGACCCTGGGGTGAAAAAGGAGTGGGGAGAAATCCAACTGGACAGGTACACATAATGATCTCAAAGAGCGGTGTGTGCCATTTGACAAGTATGAATCTTATCTGAAAGGTGACAGGAAGTCATAGAAGGATTTTTGAACAGACCCAACTCAAATACCACCTTCTGTAAAAGCAATCCGTGGCCACCACACTTGCTGGGGAATTTCTCTAATTCATGTGGCTTGTATTATTTGGTTTCATCTCCCGTTAGATTCAATACTCTGTCTTATACACAGAGGGTGCCCACACCCCCCCCAAAAATGTATACACATTTTAAGAAAGGAAAAACTCTTAAAATTGTAACACTTATATACCGATAACGAGAGATGAGTACAAGTCACGTTTGACTTCTGCAATTATAAGAGGCGCTCACAGTGGTTACCATCAGCATCCAGATACTTTTGAACACGGTGAACTATTGCGTGAACAACGTTGACCAAATTGTCCATCTGTACTGCTGCACATGCTGTTTCAGTCTACTATGAATCTTAAACTTATCACGAATGCGTGCAGTTGTGAGGCGTGTTGGAAGTTCTGTTGCATATTCAGGCCTCCATTGTCACCGTACTTCCACAATGTCCTTGAATTTCAAATACCACTTCAAATGGTCTTGCTCTCCTCCAATGACAAACGTGCTTCCACCACTTTCTTTGGCTGTCCTGCCTGTTGCATGGTGATGCCAGCATTTGTTTGATTAATGTCATCTTTTGAGCAAATGTCGTACCTCACATTGCTAGTGTAATTCAATTCAACTTCAAAAACTAATGCATGAATAACATCTCTTATAATATGCATACATTTTTGACACCCCCAGTATTTTTGTATATTATCCATATATACAATATGTGCTCTAAATATATTTGTTGTTTGAAGAAATAAAGGGGACCATAAAGCCACCCTAAAACTGCCTTTTAAGATACTGATTTTAAGCCGGTTATTAAGAAACAAGGCTCAGAAAGAACCTTTGACCTTTTAAGAGATTCAAGAGGAAAAACCTGCTTCAGGAAGAGAGCCTTAATATAATCACCCTAGCATTGGACAGGAAGATTCCAAGCAGGAGCCTGGTGACTAAATCCCGTTCCCCCTTGTTTTCTGGGTTACCTAGCAAAAATTTACCTGGTATGTGTTTTTTGCTCTTCCTCAATTACTTACTTGCCAAATAGCTCATTTTCACATTTAAAATCTAAGACCCCATTCCACACCTTTTCTCCATTGTCCAAAATTATATATATATATATATCCAATTTTACCTCACTGTCTTTGAAATTTTCATGCTTATGCGAATTCCCTATTTGCACACATTACAATTTGATTTTTTCCTGTTAATCTGTCCCTGTTAATTTGATTATTAGCCCAGCTAGAATTTAGTAGGTGGGAGAAAAAGTATTTTTTTAGCCTCCATAGTAGCATAGGGAAAGGAGTCATTTGGGTTCCTCTTATTTCACAATTCAATTCATCAAAGTTGTCTTCACAATGTGGATGAACGAATGAAGTTGTGTAGGGGCAAAACAAAAAATTTAATGGGTTCATAAATGTGACTTATGCAAACATTTATTTAAATGAAACATTTACTTTTTTTTATTTGCTTAATTCTTTTGAACTCAAAAACGGGACTATGGGAGACACCAAGCACACGTATATGCTATAAGTATGTTAAACATAGATGAACTTAATTTGTCAAGTTAATATTTCTCTTAAAATTGGTAAAAATGTTAAGATCCAGTTCTAAGGCTAATTTCACTGTCAAAATTCCACTCATAGTCCTTAAACCTCCAAATCACCATATCTCATCCTGTGGGAGGGTGCTCAGATGCTACAGAATGCAAACCCAATTGTAGAAAGACCCCAGTGTCCAGGACAGTGGTTATCCAAGCGTGGTCCCTGAACCAGCAACAGCAGCACCTGAAACCATGTTCGAAATGCTGAGATGCAAATTACCAGGCCCCTACCTGCAAGCCTACCCAGTCAGAAATGCTGGGGTGAGGCCCAGCAAAAGCCCCCCCGGTGATTTTGATGCAGGAACTCGGTTCAGAACCATTGCTTCTGGTTACTCTGGCTGGCTCCCCATTGCAGAGAACAGTGGAGATGGGAAGTGCTGGAACCTATTCCCAGCTCTTCAGGGATCCTTATTATCTATTGGTTTGCTTTGCCATTACCCTAATACAGATGGAACGTAAGGCCCATTAGACAAAACATGAACCAGACCTGTTCCACGGAACCGTGGAGTCAGTTTTCCCTGGCTTTGCCTTTGGTCATTTTTTTTTAAACGATTGCTTCATGAGTCTCTGGTCTGTGAACTTTTCCCTTTTCTAGTAAAAGTACAAATTCCAGCTGGAGTTCTTGACCAACAACATCTTTTTACAGAAGTTGCTGTCTCCGTCTGATGCTTTGCTGAGTTCCAGAGATAAGATAAATAATTTACCAAATGTAGGTTTCTGATTACTCACTCTATTAGCATTTAGAGCAGAGAGCTCTGGCCCCTAGGGAGTTTCATTCGTTCAGATGCAGCCCATCTGCTTTTGTTTTTTTGTGGGGAGTTTTTTTTTGGGGGGGGGAAGGGCGGGGGGAAGTAGGGTTGCCTGGAAAAGCCAGGGAGCTCCCAGCATCCCACACATACTTTAGGGATGAACTGCCTAAATCTTACGGGTTTTACTGGAAATTCTGGGGAATGCTATTTTCTTGTTATTAAAAAAAACACATACACAGCTGTTAAGACTCCTTTTTTTCTCCTCTTTTTTTAATGCTGAGTAAAAACAAAACTCCACAATTCATTTTCAAATATATTATACAAAATAAGATAGCTGAAAGGGTATTTTCAATCTTGCACAATTTATCATAAATTCATGCTGTACACTACACGAGTAATTTCAGGAAATTTTATGGAGGGGATTAAGTAGCGCTTCTCCTAAATCAAGTGACACTGGGGAGCAGAGGCACAGCTTGTTACATCAAAGCATCATTCTTCACTCACAGTTTCTTGCAGTAGCCATATCAGTAGTGACAGACATAATAGGAGGTTTGTATCTATAGTTATTCTATGAGCTCTTTGTTTTATGGTAAACACATGTCATTATTATTTTATACATGTCTTAAGAGTAAACTGCGATACAGAAGACATCACAGAAAAGCAATAGCTGATGGTCCATTGCAACTGCAGAGGAAAAGGTGATAAACCCAAGAAGTGATGTGTTGGCTATGTAATAAATGTTCTATTTCCTTCAAGATAATTTGCTCAACTTCATTTTTTTTTTTTTTAAAGAAATGTTGAACTATGTGTCTGGATGGTATAACATAGTGGTGAGTGGGGTCTTATTTTGATAATCCCTAAGAAATAGGTATTTTGTTTCATCTCCCAGGTAAGGTTTTTATATTTTCATGGACTTTCTTAATGCAAAATCAAGATCACTCGTGCTACTTTTCCATGGAGAGCGCCCTGTGCATTAGTGAAATAACATGATGACATCTTACTATAAACCTATTGTTTTCCTATCAGTGATGTAGTAAAAAGTTGATAAAAAAAAAAAAGTCTTCCAATACCGATTGTACTGTAAGTCGCTTGCATGGATATGAAAGTTGTAGGTTGATTTTGGGTGTGCACCTTGCTGAGCAATTAGCTTAAACAGGCAATTCCGCTAAGAGGTTGAGAGAAGTAAGGTAAGGTTAGGATACAAAAGGAATTTCTTGTGCCTCACAGCTCTGAGTTTAAAGCAACTAGAGGGAAAGGTGTGAAAGTGCTACTTGCTACTTATTTTGTGTTTCTCTGAGAGATTAGCCTGCTTTCTTGGCTCATTTTCTTCTTCCTCCATCAGTTGGTATAAAAGCTGTGGTAGTTGGCAGCCTCAGACAACTGCGTCTGCATCTGTTACTGTAGTTCCAGGCCTCTCAGGGACACAGAGTCATCTACCTCGATTTCCTTTGCTTTCTCCCCACAGCAGGTAAAAAATGCTTCCCTGAGCTTAGATATTTTCTCCTTTGTCATAAGAGTCTGCTAAGCCAAAGATGGTGAGTGAATAGCCAAAGAATGTTCTCCTTCCCTCTTTTCCTGTCTTCTGACAGATCCTACAGGGTACAGCGGTAAATCTGAGAAACCAGCCTATGTGGACATAAAGACACCCAGCCACGAGAAGACCTCAGACCCAGCCCTTGCTCCCGTTTCAGCTTGCCTTATGCTGCATTTTAGAAGGTTTCATATTGCTCCTGCAACATTTTTTTGGTTGGTTGGGTGGCTAAATGAAACACAACCTTCCCCTCAGACATCAAAGCCTGTCTCCAGCACAGCAAACGCTCCATCCAGCCTTTCGTCTCTCCGGCTACGTTCCAATTTCACCAGGGCTGCCTTGCATGATAATCAGGCCTAATTACTGCTTTCTCCCTTGATTGTGGTGCTGAGTTTTGGAACGGCAGAGTTCTTTTCTCAGTTTGGCCCTGCCTTCCCTCGCTCTCCTGCCTAGTATTTAGCATACTCATACAAATCCTCAGATTTCGCCTTTATAACTAGCAAATAGGTGAAGAGGGCAGGGCTGGGCCTTTGGGGTATCAGCGCTCTGCCCACTTAGTAAACTTGAATTCTCACAACTGTGGGAAGGCCCTGCCTTTGACAGGACACTCAGAATACCACAGGAGCTTTGAGAGCTTTATTACTAAGTTAAAAAGTAAAACAAAGGCCTCGTTCCCCCAGCTATTTTCCTGCCCTCTCTCTTACCGCATACCTACAGACATAAAATCTCTTACAAAATGTTGACCAGAAGGAAAGGAATGTAAACTAGGGCTTTTGGAAACTTTTTTTCCAGTTCTTCCACGTGGTAAGATGAATTTTGATGCCTTGATCTCTTTAACTGAAAAAGGAATCTCAAGCAAAGAATTTAAAAAATGAGAGATCAGATAATCTTGTTTACCTCCAGTTTGAACCATCCAGTTAGATAAATTGTTTTCCTTTAAAATTCTTTTACATGTACCATTGTATTCATGTACTGAGTGCCTATATGAGCCAGGCAGTGTTGGGACTGAGCACTCCCAGACAGGACACAAATCTTGCCCTCAAAGAGTACAAGCTGAGCCTTAATGGAAGCGGAAGACAAAGGGAACCACCACCAACAACAACAAAGAAAACAAATAAAAAACAAAAAAATACCAATAAAAGAAAAAGAAAAAAAAACCCAGAAGAGAACCAAGCAGATTGGGAGGGTCTAGATGTGAAGTTTTTTCAAAAATACAATCTAAGTGCAACAAAATTGGCCTTTGAGTTGGTAACTGTTGAAGTTGGGTAACATGATAACTCATTATTACAATTTTGTTTATTTATTTTTTACATGTTTGACGTTTTCCATAGTAAAAAAAGAAAACCAGACGTAACCTGGGGACCACAGCGCGGGGCCCGAGCCGCGGGAGGAAGCTGGCAGAAATGCGGGCTCTCCAGCCCCACCCACGCGGACTCCGCATGTCTTGATTGGGTTCAGCGTTTTTACACAAGTTCCTCATGCAAATCCGAGCCTATGGAAACAAGTTCCTTGGCAGAGGAGGCAGAATGTGCCAAGACTGGAGGCGGGAAAACCATTCATCAGAGAAGAAAAATTTCCCTGGAAACCACTTCATGAAATTTCAGGACGCCTAGAGTCCAGGCCGTGCACCAGACTCACCTAGGGAGCCTGCGCCAACGCAGGAGGTTGCGGTGGGGCCTGGAATTCATCTCTAGCTAGTTCGCTTCCGCGGGGGCTGGATAGGGAGTCACATTTTGATTAGTGTCTTACAGGCAGGGAAACTGAGGCCCAGAGACAATAATACCTGCTCCAGGTTGCAGTCCTCAACACTCTGTAGGGCTTTTGTCTCTGAGGATGCTGAGCCCATGGGGCAGGCTACCCTCACATGTGGAGCTGAGCTGCCACGCAGATGTCTCCTCAGCCCCACTGGATGATCTGAGGAGCTGTCATGCGGCTGTTTCGACACTGGTTGCTTCTTATCACCTGCATCTTCCAGGTCAGGCCTCTTGAATTCTTCTTGGAATTCCATGAGAATTCTTGGGCAATAGTTAGGTCTATTAAATGCCTGACCCAGTGCACTACCATGTGCCCAGACTTTAGCATAGTTTGGATCCATTGTTAGTGCATTATGCAACCACCCTGAGCTGCAAGAACAATATGGATTAATAACCTATTAAATATACTCCTTAATATCAGGACAGGGGAGCACTGCATAGGAAATCCTGTTTCACAGTGACCTGTAAACTCGGACCTGGTGGTCTTGGAGTTGGGACAGATTCAGAACAGCTTTCACACCCTCCCCAAAGGATGCATAAGATAGTCTATCACCTTTTATCAAAGGGGATGCTTGAGGGTTGAGATTAGAGAAGTGGTCCCTGCCTTCAGTTTCCCTGTCAGTTTCAGAACTCAACAGGGTAACTAAAGAACTGGCCGGGGACACATCTTGTAATTATGAATTTCCAGGTAGTGAAGAACTATACTAGGGTATTTTGACTCAAGAAATGAATTAATGGGGAAGCCGGGATGGCTCAGTGGGTTGAGCGCTCACTTTGCAGCGCAGGGGACCGGGGATCGAGTCCCGGCCCCGGCCCTTGCAGAACCATGTGCTGAGCTGGGAGCTCACCCAGTTCAGTTCTCTCTCTGTCTCTGTCTCTGTATCTCTCTCTCTCTCTGTCAAAAATAAAAATATATAGATATTAAAAAAAGAAATGAATTAACAAAAATGTTGCCAGAACATGTTCCCTCCACAGACATACAGACATATATATACTCACACACACACACATTCTCGGCCTATACCGGGGGTGGCGAACCTATGGCACGCGGAGCAATTATTTCAGCACGCGGAGCTGTGAATACTATTTAAAAAATTATTGTTTATGCTCTTATAGACATAAAAATAATCAATACCTCTATCTCACTCGATGGGTTGGCATGCGAGTCTAGTGAGTATACTCTTATTTCATAAACTTTGGCACTCAATCGCCAAAAGGTTCGCCACCCCTGGCCTATACCCTCAAATAAGCGTCTTTTCCTCTGGTCTCAACAATCTCTGTTGGAGAAAAATGTCTCTGGGTTAGAATGGAGTGTGATCTTTCCCAAAGACAGGAGCCGGTCTCTTTGAAACATTTGTTAACATTTCTATCTTTTCCCTCTGATCCAACAACACATTTTCCATGAGCTCTCTTATCTAGAAAGGCGAAAGAGGGCACAGATGGATGGTGAACAGGCCTAGACATCCCAGTCCGGATCAGAGTGAAGTGTGGAAGCTTCCTGTAGGCCTAGAGGCCGGGTGAAAACGTTCATTTCTGGCTGTGGGCACGAGGACTTCGGCTTTGGGGCCTGTGAGGAGTAAGGATGTGGAATGAGGGAACTCTGGCGGAGGGGTGGGTGTGGGAGGGGAGCAGGGCCTCCCTGGCGCTCCAACCATTCGTAATCTGCTTTGTGAATGGAGTTACAGGGGGAGGGGGGAGCACATACTTGGAATTCCTTTATCTGGGTGGGCTCCTTCTCTTCAGATTTTCAGGATGTGGGAAATGGAAGATGAAAGGAGCTGCCTTTCCAGCCTATCAGGTTTCAGTGTGTAAAAATGGAGAGGGAGCGAGATGGGGGTGGGGTGGGGTGAGAGAGGGACGGGAGAAGGCCTCCCTGAGAGGGGCCAGGGAAACCCAGTTTGGGAACTGGCAGGAGAGAGGGAGAAAGTGCTGGGGCGTGCAGGTCACGTTTCACATCACGTCAGGGCTGTGGAATTTCCTCTCTTGGGGGAGGGGGGAGCCCTGTGAAGATAAAGTTGGTTTAAGGTTAGTCGGTGATGAATAATAGCCCAAAGGGGACTGATGGAGGGTGTTCCTGAGTGACTGGTGTTCACAAGCAGACGTTTCGTGGTGGGGAAGGGAGGTGGCAGCGGGGGGCCGTCTTATGTCCCAGTTGGTAACCAAATTCCGGGACCCGAGGATGGAGTCCATGTATGGATTTTATTTTTGTCCGACCCCTGTGGTATGCAGAGCCCTGAACTGCGGGCTGGGGAAGGAATGGGAAAGGTAATTAGCAAAGGCCGGGACTGCCGCTGTGGATGAGGGAGCCGGGCCCCTGCGGCACAATCCGCATTCTGCTTTGTCTGGGTGTCCCCGGGGCGGTCCTGGCAGGCTGTTTCTGTTCTGGTGAAGACACGTGCTCCACGCCACACAATCGTGCAGGCCCTGCTCTCAGGACCTTTCCTCCCCAGCGATGTGTTTATTTTTACCCAGGCCAGTGGCCTTCCTGGTTGTCTGTTATGAGAAAGAGAACGCCCACCTCAGAATCTCCACCCTGAGTGTGAAGCAGAAGTGTGAATGAAACGTGTGTGCGAGGCAGGGTAAGTGATTCCTAAGGCCAGGGATAGTGGAAGACCGTTGGTTCCAATCTGGATCAAAAACAAAATCCTGCTCTCACAGAGACAGGCCTGCAGGATAGAGAGTGGAAAAGGCATGTTTAGAGAAAAGGAGTATTTATTAAACCCTGAGACCAACCATCATCAGGCAATGTATTGTTCTAATATTATGATAAGTACAAAGTTATCAGATGGCATGTAAATCACATACAACAGATGACAAAAACATGGCTTGTTTTAAAAAAATCAGAATGCAATAAAATACCCTCGTCACAAACCATACCAAGCTTCATTTAATCTTTTCCTTCTGTGTCAGAAAGCTGTTTCAGATGTTGCAGTCTCTCAGGGTCATCATTTGCAAACATCTATTAGTGCCATATTGTAGTCGCACGAGAGGTTCAGTTACTACAGATTTCTGCCTGATAGATTGCTCGAGTACAGACTTGTGTGATCCCCTCTGAACTGCCACTGAGCTCTTGGGTTGGCCAAAAAGTCACTGCGTTTTCCATAAAAGAATCACCTTTCGTTTACTCACCCAAAACAATGACTTTCTGGCCAACCCAATATAGTACAGCGTGTCCATTTTTTATCGTTTTACAAACCATTCACTCACATTCTCCCTCTCCTTTCTCTTCTTTCCGAACACCCTCCCTGCAACAGTTTGCAAAAAATAAATGCTGTAATATTTCCTTCTTTCTTCATTATCTGCTTTCAGCTACCTTCTCAGTGATGCTGTAGCCTTGACCCTTGCCAGACTCAGCTGAGCTTCCTAATCCTTGCTATTCCTTCTTGACCCATTTTCTTTAAAGATTTATTTTTATTGTTTTTGATGGAGAGAGACAGAAAGAAGGGGAGAGCCCAGAGCAGTCTCAATAGTTGTGCATCATTAGTTGTTTGACATAATTTCATACCACAGGTGGGTGTGGGGCCGCACAGGGCGGGAACCGGGCAGTGGGCCTCCCATATGGAAGGTGCATCCCCATGAATTGGGGGTAGGGGGGCTCCCACATGAGAGGCACAACCAGGGTGGAAGCTGAATCGAAGGCCTCCACCCTTGTGGGAACCAAACTGGGGTGGGAAGCACACCCCAGTTCAGCATATAGGTCTGCACGGGCAGGGACCAGGACTTGATCCTCGGACCCTGGGGCTGCAATGTGAGCACTCAACCTGCTGAGCCATCCCAACTTCCCTTGATAAATTTTCTAAGTGTGACATTTTTTTTTTTCTAGGTCTAATAAATTTGGGAGAGGTCCTATTATTTAAACTGGCCCTTCTGGATTGCTTAGTGGTTTCCTAAGAGCAGGTAAAGGTGGTAGTAACTCATGTGCTAGTTCCTGAGTGCCCAAGTAAAAGAAACCAGCAGTATGTTTTTCTATTCTTAGTTAAAATGAAAATTAATTTTCAAAAGTCCTATAGTTAGCTGAGTCCATCATAACCTGCCGTTGACCTTAGTGGTGGAGGATCTAAGGACTCGAATGTTAAAATAGGACTGCCCCATATACAAGCTGGGCACCTTATTTTTATTTAACATTTATATACAGCCTTTACTATGTGCCAAGCACTGATCTAAGCATTTTACAAATATTTGTTTGGCTAATCCTCACAGTAGTGTTATTATTATATAACACTCTTGTGAAATGGTGTAATTATTATCCTCACTTTGCAGATGAGGAATCTGAGGCATGGGGCTGTGAAGTAATGTGCCAACCTATGAACATGACTGTAGCTTGCCTCCCTAGCATGTCCTCTATTAGGTGGGAGATTGTCACTCAGCAGGGCTGGAGCCATGTGAAGGGTGTGAAACTGAGCAGCAGGGAGGACAGGGCATTACACAGACATGAAAATCCAAGGACAGAGGCAGAAGAAAGGGAGGTTTCCCAGGCTGATCCTCCCACTCCCATCCTTCTTGGAGCAATGTAGCAGGTCTCTGAGACCTTCTTATAATTCAATTCACAACCTCAGTCCTGCACCATTTCCGTTTCCTCACTGCATCTAGACATGATTCTGGTCCCCACCAGCTTCTGACCTCATTACTCACTCTGTTTACAGCTTGGCCTCACCCTTCAGACTGCCCTGATTTCCCAGATAGGAATTTGGCTGCCCTCATTGACAATGATTCAGATTTTCACCCTAGCCATATTGCTCCAGGGCCCTGTGTACCCAGCCCTCTGGTCAGACTGGTACCCTGGGACCCCTTCCTCCAGCCCTCCTTGAAATCCCTTTCGTGGGTAAAGCAGGCTCTATGAATATATCCCACTCCAGAGAGGGCAGGGTTATTTATGGAGGACCTTGAATGAAATGTGTGGGCATCGGGGGGACAACCATTGAAGCGCTTGGAGCTGGGTGGAGGATAATGTGATGAGGGCTTTTAAGAAGACAAGGCAGTTCCGCAGGATAGGTAAGGATGGAGGTGCAGGAGCTTTGTGAATAAAGTGTAAGTGACTGGCAAGGAAGGGCAGAGGTGAGGTGCTGGTGGGAACAGAAAGGGAGAAAGTATGTATGGGAAACAGAAAAATAATCCCACAACCCTTCGTTGTTGCCTAGATTTGAAGGGCAAGAGGGTGTGGAGTCAGGCTCTGTGATTGTCCGAGATTTCCCGTCTAAAGCATCTGGGAAGCTGATGCCTCAGCCCACAGGAGAAAGTGGAAGGGCCTAGCGCAGTGCCTGGCAATTAGGCAGGCTCAGGAAATGTGTACAGAAGAGATTCATGTCAAATCTCTAGATCTTTTTTTTTTCTTTAAAAAATATTTATTGTTTAAGAGAGGGCAAGAGAGATTGGGGAGGGCTCAGGGCAGTCTCCATAGTTGTACATCATTAGTTGTGACATAGTTTCAGTCCACACAGGTGAATGTGGGGCTGTGAGGGGCAGGAACCGAATTGGGGGCCTCCCACATGGGAGCCATCTAGGTGGTCACCAGTTGTATCCCAGTTTAGCATATGGTGTTGCACAGGCCGGGGCCGGGACTCGATCTCTGAACCACGCAGTTGCAAGGCAAGCACTCAATCTGCTGAGTTATCCTGACATCCCCTTTTTTTTTAAATTAAAGATTTATTTTTTTATTGTTTGAGAGAAAATGAGAGAGAGAGAGAGAAGGGGGGAGGGCCCAGAGTAGGCTCCATAGTTGTACCTCATTTGTTGTAACATGGTTTCATTCCACACAGGTGGATTTGGGGCTTCATGGGGTGGGAACTGAACCATCCCACGTGGGAGATGAGAACCTTTGCCATCTTGGCAGTCACCAGTTGCGCCACAGTTCAGCATACAGGGTTTGCACAGGCCCAGTCACAAATTGAACCCTGGACCTCGCAATACAAGACAAGCACTCAACCACTGAGCTGTCCTGGCATCCCAATTCTCTAGATCTTGTCATTAAAATAGTAATTCCCCACTACTCCCCGGAAAGATAAAACTTGGGTCCTTGTACACCTTTGTCTTAAGGGAAAGAGAGAAGACTGCTGAGGAGAGGCTGAAGAGGGGTAAACCTAGAGAATGAGGTGTTTCTTGCCAGGGCTCAGTGGTTTGGGTGAGAGTCCAGTGAGAATAGGGAATGAGAGGAGCCCAGAGGAAAAACCTCACCTTTACTTTTTTAAAGATTTATTTTTATTGTTTTTGACACAGAGAGAGAGATACAGAGACAGAGAGAGAGAGAAGGGGGAGGGCCCAGAACAGTCTCCATAGTTGCACATCATTGGTTTTTCCACATAGTTTCATTCCACAGGTGGGCAGGGCTGCACAGGGCAGGAACTGGGCCGGGGTCTCACCCCGGTGAGAACTGAACTGGGGGCACTCCCCAGTTCAGCATATGGGTCTGCACGGGCCAGGGCCAGGATTCGATCCTCGGTCCCTGGGGCTGCAAAGTGAGCGCTTAACCCACTGAGCCATCCTGGCTTCCCTCACCTTTACTGTTATCAGAACTTCACAAACTCATCCGACCCGAGGTCCACAGGCCGCATGCAGCTCAAGACAGCTTTGAATGTGGCCCAACACACATTTGTGAACTTTCTTAAAACATGAGATTTTTGGGTGACTTTCTTTTTAAAGCTCATCAGCTATCATGAGTGTTAGTGTATTTTATGTGTGGCCCAAGACAATTCTTCCAATGTGGCCCAGGGAAGCCAAAAGATCGGACACCCCTGAGCTCCATCTTCCGTGGGCCAGAGTGCAGGCTGGGTAGGGTGACCAGACGTCCCGCTTTTGGCGGGACAGTCCTGATTTTTAACAATTTGTCCCTCGTCCTGCAGCGTTTTAAAAAAGTCCCGATTTTTGGAAAGAATGCACGACAAGCTAGGGAATTAGCTTGTCGTGAGATAAGCTTGGCGGGAGATAGACCAAATTTTTAATCAAGAACCCCCTTCCCCCCGGTCAATGGTGCCCCGCTTTACCAATGTTAAAATCTGGGTAGCAGGGAGGAAGGAGAGGCAGGGCTGACAGCAGACTGGATGTGAGCGTGGCCTTCCGTCAGTCACTGACTGCAGAAGTCTGGGTTTGACGGGGGTGGTGTTGGGGTGTCAAGGGTGCCCAAGAAGGAGGCCCAAGGGCAGCAGAAGGCAGGCACAATCAACCAGTCTGACCAGGTGGTGGCTGTTGTCATGGTCTTTCCAGGTCTGTCCTTCACATCTGAAGTAGAGAACGAATCTGTGGTCCCTTCCAGTTCCAGAGAAATCCACGGCTCTGTCATTACTCAGTTATTTCAGCCTCCCCTCCTCCTTGACGTCACTTCATTTTCCATCTGCTGTCTCCTTGTGGTCACAGCAGTTAATCCTCTTACCCATGTAACTTTTTCTCTTATCTCTTTCTTCTCCCTGGAAACTTAGGCCAAAATTGAAAACAGTGTCTCTCAAAGAGGGAAAAACTCTAAAACTGATAAAAACAATTTTTTTTCCTGTGTCCAAGTTTGACCATAGACATGTTTTTTTTGTATGCCTCATCTTTAATTCTGTATGATGAGTTGTGGGAGGCCAACTTCCCTGTCAGGCTTGGAGAAGGTGTTTTATAATGACTACTTGGGGCCCGCCCTCCAGATCAGAGCTTGATTGATGAAGATGAGTGTCCCCACAGCAACCATTTATTTTTTTCCAGTGGTAGGTGATGTGTTAATTGATTTACATTCATTCTCACTGAATCCTCCCAGCGACCCTGTCAATTACATATGCCTATCCCTGTTGGAAGCATGAGGAAATTAAGACTCAGGGATTAAGTAACTTGTCCAGTTACAGCTGTGAGTGTTGGTTTCATGCTGACATTTATTGAGCACTTCCGACACGCCACATTGAAGCCTCAGGAAAACACAGTGAAATAAGTATTCTTATTTTATCTTCACCTTCCAGGACAGGAGGCAGTAAGGTTAAATAATGTGCCTGTATCACACTAGCAGAAAGCAGTGGAAGCAGGCTGTCACCCTGGGCAGTGGGACTTACAGTCTTTGCTCTTTGACCGCTGCTTTTAGTTTTTAGTATACCAAAAGAAACACGATGCAATTTGGTTTTGTCCCTGAAGTGACTGGGGGAAAGACCCTCAGGACAGCATCATATCAAAGTGCGCCCTGCCTATGGTAGAAGCGGTTGGCAGCAGAGGGCTGGAAGGATGAACTGGTTAATGCACAAAGGGAAGGGCAGAAGCAGCTAAGTGGTGTCAGGCCTGCCTCTGTTCATGCCCTGGAAATGCAAACAGCCGGAGGCCGAGCCGGCTGGCCCGGGTGGCTGGCGGGAAGCCTGCTGGAAGGGAAGCCCCGATTGAGGGAGCAGCCGCAGGACCCTGGAGCAGTGGCTTCCCCCTCTCTGACCTTTAGCCTGAGCTGATGAATTGTCAGCAACTGTGTGACATCAGGGAGACATTTTCTTCTGGGTGAGTTCAGAGCTTCCATTTAAAAATTCCTCAGTCACAAGACGAGGCTGCAGAAGCCCAGGCACACTTGTGGCGGCAGCAGGTGATGTGCACTTGCTCCAAGTTCTCCAGAAGTCTGCGTAATCCCAGGGATTCCGGGCGGCCTCGGGGATGGCCATGTAAGGTGCGATTGCTGGCCTTACTTATGCCCGCAGCGATGACAGCTCTCAGGAGCCCTGCAGTGACGTGATACGAGCTCGAAGGGACTGGGCTCACTGGGCAGGCGCCCAGGAGCCATGACCTCCTCTGGCAGTTCTGCATGATCACGCCCTGCTTGCCCTTATCCCCGGGGGTAAACTCATACTCACTTAAAATTAAGTGAGCTCAAGAGTTACCCAAACATGTTTTTCTTGATCTTTGTGAGACGGGTAGGGGGTGGGGCTGGGGGGCAGTGAAGGATCTAATGTCTACACTTCAGAGTGGTAGAAAAAAAACATTATTTTAATATGGGCAAAGGTCAGAGCTGAAGGGAAATTAGGTCTCTCAATACTGCAAGTCCCTCATGTTACCGAGGAGGAAACTAGGCTCCAAGAGAAGTGACCTGCCCAAGGCCTTGAAGCACATGAGTGGTAGAGGCAAGGCTAGAATCGATGGCCTTGGGCAAGTCTCTCTCGGGGTGGGGGGGTGGGGGGGGTGGGGGCTCAGTTTCTTCACTGCTAAAATGACACGGTGGGATTTAACGCTATCCAAGATTTCCCTTATATATTAAGATTTAACTTAAAAGATAAAATCATAACTGATGACTCTCTGAGGCTTTCTGGGAGATCCTAGTGGGTCTAGTGGAGCAGGGCCCTGGACAAGACAGGAAACATGGCTACGAAGGGTGTGGGTGTGGGGGGCTTTAGATGAACAGATAACTCCTAGACTTTGGGATAGATGGTTTCATTACCTTTGATAGCCACCTCTTTACTTCAATCCCTGCCCCTTCCCTTGCCATTAGAGACCAACATTCATCTCAGAGCAGCCATCTATCCTCCTCCTTTCCCACAGATGTACATGTTCCCTAATTTCTGCTTATTTACTGGACCACTGTTAGTCCAGTTCGTATATCTGTAGCTTTCCTCTGTCTCTACTGAGGAATCCCTGACCACGTGCAGGGTGCTGCATACCGCTGATGTAAAAAACATCCACGTGTGTAGAAAATTTTTATTTAAGAATTTGACACCTGGAACCTATGTAACTTTTACCAACCACTATCACCCCAAGTAAATTTAACAATAAAAATAAACTTTAAAAATAATAATAAATAAAAAGAATTTGAGTCAAACTGACATATGCCAAGGAGCAAGATCTTAAATCAGGGCTGGGCAAGATGTTAGTCACGGTCACCGGTAGACTGCCAAGCGACTTTGGGGTGACTGCCTGAATAATAAATAGCTAGTGGACATTTGGAGAAGTAGCCTTTGCCCTGAAATAGTATGCCCAGGCCTGTCTTTTTTTTAAGATTTATTTTATTGTTTGAGAGAAGGTGAGAGAGAGAGAGAAGTGGGAAGGGCCCAGAGCAGTCTCCACAATTGCACATCATTAGTTGTGACATAGTTTCACTCCACACGGGTGGATGTGGGGTTGTGCGGGGTGGGAGCTGAACTGGGGGCCTCTTGCATGGGAGGTAAGAACTTTCGCTGTCATCCTGGCAGTTACCAGTTGTGCCGCAGTTCAGCGTAGGGGCCTTGCATGGCCCTGGGTCTGGTTCTAACTCCAGACCTCACAATTGCCAGACAAGTGCTCAACAGCTGAGCTATCCCAGCATCCCCAGGCCTGTCTTAAATGCTCCCTAGAATAACACTTTCACAGCTTCTTGTGTGCATTTGAAATTAATGAGAGAACATAAGAAAAATTACATGGAGGTAGGAAGAAACAAGGTGGAGATTGGATTACAGGATAGTCAACAAGATTATGTGCTCTCTTGAAGGTTAATACCACCTTCAAGGGGTATTAATTCTGGTATTTCTTTTTTTAAAAGATTTATTTTTATTGATTTTTGACAGAGAGAAACAGAGACAGAGATAGACAGAGAAAAGGGGGAGGGCCCAGAGCAGTCTCCATAGTTGACATTAGTTTTCCATATAGTTTTACTCCACAGGTGGGCACAGGGCTGCGCAGGGCAGGAACTGGGCCGGGAGCCTCCCACATAGGTCCCAGCAAGAACTGAACTGGGAGCACACCTCAGTTCAGCATGTGGATCCGCATGGGCCGGGGCCGGGATTTGATCCTCAATCCTTCGGACCCCGGGGCTTCAAAGCGAGCGCTTAACCCGCTGAGCCATCCCAGCTTTCCCTACTTCTGGTATTTCAAAGGTGTGTGTGAACCTAGATGCACAAGAACAATGGACAGGACTGGTAAAACCTTTCACTAAAGTAAGTGATAGGCCTGGAGCATGACTACCCACCATGACCTACCCACTTAGGAATTTATGACCAGATCACCCTGTGAGGTTACTTTCCAGAGAACTCCCTTTTTTGTCCACCATACTGTACATTGTCACATTTAACTCTCCTACTTCCATCCTCAGACTTAGTGTATCATCCCCATCATGTAGATGTTTACATACTTGCATATCCCCATAGCTAATAAGTGGTGAGTCCCTAAAGTGACTCAAATCTGACCGGATACCAGGCTTCATTTCTGACACTACCTCTTGCATTATTTCCTGTATTATCTCTCTGGCAGCCCGGAAGCTCTTACTGTGACCCATTGGATGTCCCAGGTACTAATGAGACAGAGGTCATTGGCTTTATTCCTGTGAGGACCAATATCTTTGCCCTATTCCAAGACCACACAGACTTTGACCCCTTCTCTCATAAGAATACTCAGGGTTGGGGTTTAGCATAGAGAAGAGCCAGGATCGTTTTGTGTCTTTTGGGACAACTGGGCAAACATTCAAAATAGTCAGATCTCATTTTACTCCTCAGAGCTTCCTAGGAGCTAAAGAGAATGTAAACCCACCAAGTTGTTATTACTGATAAACTAATGTTGCACAGATCAATCTGCAGACATTTCTTAAAGTAGCAGTTTGGGCACTGTTGTGTAACCGAATTCTGTAGTTCTACTACTAAATTTCCTGCCATTGGGGAAGCTGGGATGGCTCAGAGGGTTAAGCACTTGCTTTGCAGCCCTGGGGACCGAGGATTGAGTCCTGGCCCCGGCCCGTGTGGACTCATATGCTGAACTGGGGTGTGCTTCCCATGTGGGAGCGCCCCGCCCACCTGTGTGGAATGAAACCATGTTGAAAAACTGATGACGTACAACTATGAGACTGCTCTAGGCCCTCCCCCTTCTCTCTGTCTCCCTCTGCCTCTGTCTCTCTCTGTTGTCTCTGTCAAAAACAATAAAATAAATCTTTAAAAACAAACAAATAAACAAAACTTCCTGACACCCTGAGTCATGCTCCTTGTGGCGTCTCCAGGTCAGCAGGTCACACACGGTTGGGTGGAGACAGCAGCTGAAAATGCAGTGATACCCTGTTAGATTCCAGGGCTCCACCACAGTGGTGACTGTTTTCAAACAAGTGTGGGCAAGGGTCTGACGGCTGAGCGGGTAGGTGGATGGGGGGCCATGGAGGTACCTGCAGGGACCAGCCATTCCTTTGTTCATTCCTTCCACAAACACTTACTGAGCCTCCTTATGGGCATGTTAGATCTGGGTGTTGGATGCTGGGAATTCCAAAACAAATCAGAAGTTACTATTCTAACTCTGGAGACCAATATATAAGCACGCCGTTATTATAGGATATGAGAAACACTATTGTAGAGCTGTGGTTCCTAAATGGAATGAGGAATTCGTTCTGCTGGGCTGGGGCTGGGGGGCTGCTGGGGGAAGGCCTCCGTGGGAAGGTGTCCTTGGAGCAGAGTCTTGAGATAAGAGGAAAGGAGAACACATTCCAAACCCAGCGCAAAGGTACAAAGGCCTAAGTGAGCACAGCCTAATCAGGGAACGTGGAGTCCAGCATGTTCCACAGAGAGCCAGCTTGTCCTTTTACGCAAAGGACAACTTTTGCAGATATCAGTCTAGATCATCAGGATCATCAAAGCTAACGTTTATAGAACTTACTAGTGCCAGGCAGTCTAAGTGCTATACTCACATCTTTTCAAATACAATAACCTAAAGAGGTAGGTATTCTTTTATTTTTCTTTTTTTTTGACAGAGAGAGAGAGAGAGAGAGATACAGAGACAGAGACAGAGAGAGAACTGAACTGGGGGAGCTCCTCAGTTCAGCATATGGGTCCGCACGGGCCGGGGCCGGGATTCGATCCTCGGTCCCCGGCGCTGCAAAGTGAGCGCTCAACCCACTGAGCCATCCCGGCTTCCCCAAGGTAGGTATTCTTAACACAATTTTACAGGTGAGGAAACAGAGGCTTAGAGAGAAGAGACTAGCCGAGGTTAGGAAGCACATTATGTTCCCAGTTTGGCCTTTTCCCTTTGTTTTGTGGATGCGTTCTTTGTTTTGTTTAGTTTGGAGGGGGTGTGCTTTTTCTCATGTATGGGTTTGTGTGTGCACGTCCAGGCCCCATCCTGTCCAATGGGGACTCTGGAAGGTCAGCTATTCGGCTTCTCCATCTCCCTCCCCATAATGTTCCAGCAAGTGATTCTGCATAAACTAAACCAAGCCTGCAGTGCTGTTTGTTTTTGTTTTTCCATGAGAAAATTAAACCCAAAGAAAAACCAAAACATACTCAGAACAGCTTATTATGCCGCTGCTACTGCCAAAGGCATTTGCCTTGAGACCCTGTTAGCCAAGTTGACATTGTTATTGGAAAATGGTCTTCTTAATATACATGTGGGGTGTGTGTGCTCAATGGGCGATGTTACAGATTGAAAATTAATTAGGTTCAGATTTTGTAGAGCTTCAAATGCCATTTAGAGAATTTGGACCCCATTTTATGATGATATAAAGACAAAGGGAAGGGTAAGGAGCGTTTACTGCCCGGCACCATGCTGGCACGTACCTTTTCACCATCCACCGTGGTGGCAGTGAGGTTTTTGAACAGGGCACGGATACATTCAGTTTAAGAAGATGAGGGGAAGCCGGGATGGCTCAGTGGGTTAAGCGCTCACTTTGCAGTGCCCGGGACCGAGGATCGAATCCCGGCTCCGGCCCATGCGGACCCATATGCTAAACTGGAGAGTTCTCCCAGTTCAGTTCTCTCTCTGTCTCTGTATCTCTCTCTCTCTCTCTCTCTCTCTCTCTCTCTGTGTCAATAAATAAATAAATAAATAAATAAATTTATAAAGAAGATGAACCTCTGTTGGATGCAGGAGGAATTAGAAGGGACAGGGTTTAGAAACAAATCCCAGTTTGCAAGTTAGGATCAAATCTAGGGAGGAAGGGTGGGGATAACAAAAAGGGGACATTTTATAAAGACACTTCTAACACATGATAAATATTTTTATAATGTAAACTCTGGTTTAGCAGTTTCCAAATTTGATTTCCGGGTATTAGGTTTGTTATCAAGGACACCACTTGTATCATTATAACACATTCCCTTGCAAATCTTTGAGTCCAGGATGTCACTTGTTATCCATACGAAAGCTGAATCTGCATCTCAACTTAGCCCCCTACTCACTTGGAAGAAAATCTAAACTTGGCAAAATGCCTCCATCTCTCTTCAAGCTGCCGTCTAAAAAGTAGCTCTCTAACCCCCCCAACCCCACCCCTCAACCAATGAACTATATCTTATAGCCTCTCTTTAGAGTCTTTTGAGAAAGAGATGGCGTTTGTTTTTGACCTCATTATCCATTTCAGCCTGTCCTTGATGAAAATAATCACCCCATAGGCAGGTACATTCCTCACATTCCTTTCTCCGTTAGCTGTTGAGACATTGTTAACCCCAGTGACCATGGGAAAATGCTGCTGTCTGTTCCTGAGAGGCTAAGGGGAGTGGGCACAAGATAACAAGAGGTGAAGAGGTCAGAGTGGAAGACCCTTTCATCTTTTCAGCCTGTTTCCAGTCCAGACAAAGGATTCTGTCTAGGGGTGCAAGGCCCACGCGGCTTTATTTTATGGTCTGGCTCTGAAAGGGGGTTGGAAGGGCCGGCTATCTGGATATTGTTTGGAAACAGAATGGCTGGCTCCCAGGAAGTCCTCAACTCCTGGGGGAATGCTAAGTGGAAGGAAGGGCAAGCAGCCCCTGCTTCAGCGGAAGAGACCACCCAGCTACTCAAAGGAGAGTGGGGAGGGCTTGAATGGAATGAGCTGTCCTGAAGGATTTATCATGCAGACAGCAAGATTAAGAGTGTGAGGCTGTGTAGAGGTTTCAGATCAGGGTGGCTCTGGGATTTGCAACCGAAGAGAAAGAGAAGGGGGTGAAGTGGAGGGGAAAAGGGAGGCAGGAGTGGTGTGGAGATGAGTGAAGGGCGGAATGGAGAACTGCGAATGTGAGGATGGGTGGGCCCAGACTGCCAGCTTGCCACTAACCTGCTTCAGTACTTTGAACAAGTCATCTCTCCCTTTGGTACAATGATGCTCTTGGAAGGATACCAGAAGTCACCTCCTGGGCTGCCTTGGGCGTGAGGGTGCTGCTCCATCTCCTCCCTCACACACTTTTCTCAGCTTGCTTCAGTGATTGTGTTTTATTAGAGAAGCAACATAACCACATTATCAATCATCGAAAGTCAACAACTCTGCCTCTTACCAAAATCCCCCAACACCTTCATGCAATAATTGCCTTTTGGGTGGATTTCCCATCAATCTCCCCCTGCCCCCTGATGTATGTATGTTTTAATGTCTCTGTAGTACACCTTACCTGCATCCTGACCCCCCCCCCCCCCAATAAATTCACAGTGCTGGCTATCTTCTGTTGGCCCTGCAGACTTTCTCACCAACCGCCTTCACCCGCTCCATGCTCCAGGAGTCTGCTGTGTGCTCCGTTGCCCTTGTCTGGCTTCTGGTTGGGTTTGAGGACTATGTCTTCCTCAGCACCCTCCCTTCCAGGTCTCTGAAGACCAGCTGAGTCCCCCCATCAGAGGCCACAGCTCCTGTCTGGGCGCCTTTCTGGAAGCTCTTTCTCCATGTCTCAGGAGGGCCACATCGACCCCTTCAGGTCTCACGTGAAAGTGGAAACAACTCCCCTCTGCCCCAGTACCTTTCCAAACCCTGTCCCCACCTTTGTAAATAGCCCCGTTATGAAACTCCCTTCAAATGTCCCCATTAAAAAAAAGATTTATTTTATTGTTTTGACAGAGAGAGAGACAGAGACAGAGACAGACAGAGAGAAGAGAGAGGGCCCAGAGCAGTCTCCATAGTTGTACGTCATCAGTTTTCAACATGGTTTCGTTCCACCAGGTATGCAGGGGGGCTGCACAGGGCAGGAACTGGGCTGGGGGCCTCCCACATGGAAGGCACAGCTCGCACTTCCCCTCGAGCCAGGGTCCAAACCAGGAGGCCGAGAACCGAACTGGGGGCCTCCAGCATGGGAAGCACACCCCAGTTCAGCACATGGGTCGGGCCGGGGCCAGGATTCAATCCTTGGTGCCAGGGGCTGCAAAGCAAGCGCTTAACCTGCTGAGTCATCCCTGTTTCCCACAAATGTCCCAGTTTTGATTGTGTCATCTGTTTCCTGCTGGGACCCCAACTGTCACCGAATATTTATTAGTATTTTCCAGATTACTACACATAATCTACATGGGCTATAGCTGCATAGCACCGTGCTGAGTACATATATATTACAGTATATATGCATACACTATAATTCGCCTGACCATTCCCCATTGACCCACATATAATTTGCTTCCTTTTTTTTTTTTTGGTGTCAAAACCTCAGTGAAATATTCCAACACAAGAAATCATGGTTTCTATTTCATTATAGGCACTCCTTTTCCTTTCTGGGTTTAAGTTCACACAGGTGATCCTTTCAGCAAGTATGTTTTTAGTTACAGAGCTTGGCTATCAGAGAACTTACCAACTGGTAGCCGAAATTGAGAAATGTAATGCAAGACCACTGAGTCCAGTTATGTGATAATAGCTAGTAATTCAAAGCTAGAGGAGGGGGGAATGCAGGGATAGCTCAGCGGTTGAGTGCTTGCCTCGCAATCCCGAGGTCTGGGGTTCAATTCCTGCCTCCGGCCTGTGCACCCCATATACTGAACTGCAGCACAACGGGCAACGGCTGGGATGATTCAGCAGCAAAGATTCTTGCTTCCGATGCAGGAGGCCCCTGGTTCGGTTCCCGCCCCTCATGGCCCCACATCCACTTGTGTGGAATAAAACCACGTCACAACTAACTAATGATGTACAACCATGGAGACTGCTCTGAGCCCTCCCTGCCTTCTCTCAAAAACAAACAAACAAAAACATCAAAAAATAGAAAAAAGATAGAGGAGGGATAGTTAGTTGGAAAAGACCTGCCAGTTGGCGGGGCTCTCTCAGGAGCGAGCCATCTAATTATCACCCTGGTTAACTTATCATAGTCTAGAAGTGGGTCCTCATCTGATTTTGTTTGATTAATATATAAAATAAGAGTGCCAGTTATTTAGATTACAAAGAGAAAAATGTCTTTGAGAGGGGCCTGAATCTTTCTGCCAACATGGTTAGCACATTGTGTCCTATAAGCAGAAGCCAAGGGGTAACTAGTAGTGTTTGGGGAGCGCAGGTTTATGGCAAGGAATGGCTGGATGACTTGGAAGCTTAAGGGCTTCAAGCTGGATAGACTCACATCCACATCCACAGTGGGGATGGCGTTGCCTATGGGCCTTACTATTCCAGGCCTGTGGGCCAAGACCCCCTCTATGCCTTGAGAGTGCTGGGATCTGCACTGTCAGCTTGAGCCTCTGTAACTCCACCTCTTCTTTGCCTCTGACCCTCCCTTTAAGGGATGCTTTATAATTTCCATCTGCACTGGAATTACCTGGGAATCTTGTTAAATACCCATTGCACTTCAGTAGATCTGGGAAGGGGTCTGAGAATTTGCAGTTTTAACGAGACCCCCCAAATCTACCTTCATGATGCCCAAGTGTCTTCAGCCTAGTTACAACCGAGTCTTCTAGAATCACTGAATCTCTAAAAGAATGTCTCATCTCTGTTCTAGTCCCCATTTTGAGGTCATTCACAATTTTTTTAAAAAAGATTTATTTTATTGTTTTTGATAGAGAGACAGAGACAGAGAGAGACAGAGAGAAGGGGGAGGGCCCAGAGCAGTCTCCATAGTTGTACATCATCAGTTTTTGACATGGATTCATTCCACACCGGTGGGCTGTGGGGAAGCACACCCCAGTTCATCATGTGGGTCCGCACGGGCCAGGGCTGGGATTTGATCCTCGGTCCCTGTGGCTGCAAAGCAAGCACTTAAGCAGGTGAGCTATCGTGGCTTCCCCATTTATAATTTAATAGTCAGATGGGCCAATTTTAGTCTTTGGTTGAGGCATGAGAGGGGGAAACACTTTGAGGTAGCTAATTCCCTAAAGCAGCAGGGATGGGGCGATGGGGGGCAGATCTCTGAGGAGGCAGGAACTTCACCTGGGGGCTGAAGGACTGAAGGTCAACTGGCTTAGGCTTCCTGGTTTCATGCAGCTTCCTCTTGCCCAGGAGCTGCAGATGGATCATTCACCCTTAATTTTCACTTAAAGCTGAAAAACCTAGTCACCTGAGATCTTCGTTTCTCCTTTTAAGAGAGAAAGAAAAGGGCTACCTGGATAGCTCAGCAGGTTGAGCGCTTGCCTTGCAACCATGAGGTCTGCGGGATCGAATCCTGGCCCAGGCCTGTGCCAACCCATATGCTGAACTGTGGCAAAACTGGTATCCACTGGGATGGCAGCAAAGGTTCTCGGCTTCCATGCAGGAGGCCCCTGGTTCAGTTTCCACACCACGTGGTCCCACATTCACCTGTATGGAATGAAACCATGTCACAACTAATGATGCACAACTATGGAAACTGCTCTGGGTCCTCCCCCCTTCTCTCTCTCTCACCTTCTCTCAAAACAACAAAGAATAGGGGAAGCCAAGATGGCTTAGCGGGTTAAGTACTCACTTTGCAGCACCAGAAACCGAGGATCAAATCCCGGCCCCAGCTCTTGCGGACCCATATGCTGAACTGGGGTGTGCTTCCTAGGCGGTTAGGCCCCCAGTTCAGTTCTTGCCTCCTGATTTGGCCCCTGGCTTGAGGGGGCATGCCTCCCATGCAGGAGGCCCCCAGCCAAGCTCCTGCCCTGTGAGGCCCTCGCCCACCTGCATGGAATGAAACTATATAAAAAACTGATGATGTACAACTATGGAAACTGTTCTGGGCCCTCCCCCTTCTGTCCTTGTCTCTCTCTCTCTCTGTCAAAAACAATAAAAATAAATCTTAGAAACAAAAATAAGTCTTTGAAAAAAAAAAGAGAGGAAGAAAAGAAAAAAACCTATATAAGTATAAAGTGACTTAGTGACCTACCTTGAGCCTTCAATGCCAGTCCCCTCATAATTTTTAAATAAAGAATTGATTAGAATAGAATGGAGGAAACAATCACAACTACACTAGTAACTCTGCTTGACATTTTAAAAACACTTGACAACGTCCATATTGTTTGAGTATCCACAATCTATTTGATCCTCAACAACCCTGGAAGGTAGAGCAGGCATCATTACCCCCATTTTCCTGGATAAAACAGCTTTGGAAAGGGAAAAGGATATATCCTGGCTCAACCACCTATTAGGTGTCAGAGCTTGGGGTTCAAAGCTTTCAAATGCTCAGCATGTTACTTCATGTACTATCTGCCCTCCTCTCTGACATGTACACCATATTTGCCCACAAAATGATTAAAATTACCCAACGACCCAGAGCTGGGGGCTGACTTGGGACTCAGACCTACATCTTCCCTCTTAGCCTGGGTTGCACGTCTTCTTGGTTTTGTACATAAAAAGAATTACCGCAACAATTGCTGCCCTCCAGGTTGTCTCAGATTTGACCCTGCCATTCTCACTGCCACTATCCCCACCCAGGGTTTCATCATCACGCACTTGAATTATTGTCTTAGCGGTCACTCTAGAACAAACACTCATGGAGGCCTTGTGCTAAGCTCTGATGGGATGACTGTGTCCTAGTCCCCGCCCTCAAGGACATTCCAGGAGATACAGAGACCTGATATAGGTCATTGCAATGGGACAAGGAAGGAGCATTGATGGGGAGATGTGCAGGGACCTGAGTAGGGGCTGGGTGAGGGCAGGCTGTTCCTTCCCGTTGGCCTAGGGCCCTCAGGTTCTCTTCCATCATAGACACTGAGTGTTCTGTGTGTCCTCTGGTGAAGATCCTTTAGTAACTTCAGAGTGCAAAAACCTCAGCTTGGCATTCAGTGTTCTCCATTATCCGGCCACTGCATCTTACATTTCATCCCTCAGTCCAACCCTCTGTGTCATTCACAACTTTATCCTGATTGGCCCAGGCACTTACTACTTCCTATTTCTATGAACTGGTCAAAGAATCATAGTTATAATTCCAGGACTACTTATTGTTTGTCTTTGTCACTCTACTAAGCACTTTATCATGTTATTTCATGTAATCCTCACAAGTCATCGTGGTAGGTATCATCTTCCTCATTTAGTATATAGGGAAACCAAGATTCAGAGCGGTTAAGTAACTTTCCCAAGTCATATAGCCAGAACATGGCCGAGTAGAACTCAGCGCCCCCAAGTCAAACCCAAAGTCATTCACTCTTGCCATCCCACTCCACTGAAATGAGGGGCAGACAATGGCATACATTAGGGCTTAGTAACTTTGTCTCCTCACTCTTGTTGCTCCCACACCGGAAATACTCACTTTCCCCTTTAGGGATCTCAATGTCAGTCATACTTCTCTCAGTTCACCCCAGAGACTCTCCACCTTGAATTCCCTTACTTTTTGCTTGTTCCCTTTCTACCATGTGATCGTGGATTATTTAAGTGTCCGTGGCCTTAGAAATGTTCTATAGTGATTTCACGGAGGTGCATTTGAGCTTGACTACAAACTACCATTCAGACTGGCTAGACAGCCAACATCCATAATAACAACCTACAATTAATGTTGCTGAAAATGGAGACCAGTCATCAGAACGCCGGTAGAGGCATAGCAAGAAGGCCTCTCAGTATAATTAGTATGGTCATATCTCTGCGCTACAGTTTCCTCACCTATAAAGTGCAGGGGCTCGAACTAGATGATTTTTGGTCAACGAATAGTTCTTGTGCTCCCCCACGCACCAGCTACTCTTCTAGGTGATGGGATAAAATAGCCAGTAGTCCTTGTCCTCGTTCTAGTAGAAAGAGACAAAGTAAATACATAAGGTATAGTGATGTCAGATGGTGACAAGTGCTATGGAGAAATGTAAAGCCCGGGAGGGGGACAGGAAACACCAATGAATGACATTGTCTGACTTCCATTTTCTTTTCTTTTTATTTTTTTTTAAAGATTTATTTTATTGTTTTGACAGAGACAAAGACAGAGAGACAGAGAGAAGGGGGAGGGCCCAGAGCAGTCTCCATAGTTGTATGTCATAAGTTTTCAACATAGTTTTATTCTACATGGGTGGGCAGGAACCGGGTTGGGGACCTCTCGCATGGGAGGCAAGCCCTGGCAAGAACTGAACTGGGGGCCTCCCACATGGGAAGCACACCTCAGTTCAGCATATGGGTCCACATGGGCCGGGGCTAGGACTCGATCCACCAGCCCAGAGGCTGTAAGGCGAGCATTTAACCCACTGAGCCATCCCTTCATCCTTCATGACTTGCATTTTAGAAGGTTCACTAGCTGCTGGTGGAAAATAAACTAGTAATAGGATCTGCGAGTGAGTGAGCAGGAAGACCAGTTAGGAGGTAATTGTAGTGATCCAAGTGCAGGCTGGTGGTGTAACTTGGGTAAGGAGTAGAGGAAGTTAGAAGGGGTCAGATTTTGTATGTATTTGGAGGGTAAAGCCAGCAAAATTTACTGAGGTTGTACTTGGAGCAGGTTTAAAGGATGTCTCCAACATTTTTGGCTTGTAAAGAAGAAACATCTGGAAGGATAGAGTTACTATTAAATAACATGGGGAAGACAAAGAAAAGAGCAGGTTTTGAGGAGAAAACCAAGCGTATATAGGGAGTAATCAGGGGCAGTATATGAGTCTAGAGTTTAAGGGGGAGGTCCATTCTGGAGATATAAATGTCAGAGCCATCAAGGTATAGATGATGTATCAGACACCTCTCAAGCACCACCTTAAATCCTCTTGGCCCCACCTCTTTCTTCAGTTGATATAATGCAGGTGATGTTGGCCAGATTTACAGTGAGTACAAACTGACAGTGCCTCACCCCTGCCCGCTTTGTGTATTTCTTGCTTCCTACCCAAGGGTGGCTGTAAGACAATAGTGGGAACTCACACAGCACTGCTATATATAAAACCCAGAATTATGGGGGAGTTAATGCTCATGGGGCCACCTTAACCAATGGTGAATGGAAACTGATGAATAAATGTGGATCTCTTGATGGGAAGTTCTGAGTCTCCTTAGAAGGTTCTGTGGAGCCACACATCAGTCTCCCATTATGGAAGTCAGCTCAATAACGCATCCTCGAATGAGGTTCCCGTTCCTCTCTGTTTTTCTTACCCTGCCCCTCCTTTCTGCTCTCTAGACTTTCATTCCCATAGTTCTAATTCTAGGGGGACCTAGGCTAAGACAGATGATATTTAACTCCTTGAGAATGAATAAGATCAAAGGATTAATTAAGATCAGGAACAGACCCAAGGATGAAGCCCTAGGCCCCTCCCACCCTTATAGGCAAAACTGTTGAGCAGAACCTAACAAAGGAGACCCTGAAGAATAACTGAGATAATGTAGGGTCATGGAAGCCAAATAAAAACGTGTTTCGTGGAGGGAAATGTGATGAGCAGGTCCTTGCTGGGCAGTCCCCACATGAGATGAGGACTCAGTGATGACCATTAGGGTTGACCACCATGGAGAAAACTGGTAATTCAGCACAGAGCAGGCTGGGTGGAGTTGTGGAGTGATTGACAGGGGTTAGAGAGAAGTAAGGAGGAGAAGTAAGGTTAAGAGGGACTTATTTAGAAGATGGGTGAAATTATAGCATATTCATATATATTTATATGCTGATGTGAATGATTCAGCAAAGGGGGGGGGAATGATGACAGGAGAGGAGGAAGCAGTGCTGCAGAGAGAAGGGGAGGGAATTGAGTGGCTAGTGAAGGTGTTTGCCTTAGATAGGAACACCAGCAGTTTATCCCCAAACTGCAGGAGGGGAAGCAGAGTATGTGAGCAAATTCTCACGCCCCATGACTCCTTGGGTGCTTGAATTGCAAGAGGTCTTTAAAATTTTGAGTCTGGGCTTTCTACCATCCCCGTCCATTTAACAGATGAGACCCAGAGAGAAGTGACCTCCAAGGACAAGCAATGGATTAGATGTAGAATTGGAATTAGAATCCAAGTTCCCTCCTGCCTTGCCCTCCCCTTTGGGCTTTCCTATTAGGCAGAATCCTGATCACTCACCCCACCTGTGTGCTGGGTAGTGGACAGATAGCCTAGTGGACCGCAGGAAGGACCTTAGAAGAAGGAAATGGAGAAATGGGCAAACTTCAGAATAGAACCAGTTCAAAAGATCTCCCTAGGGGTTGCTGGGGTGGCTCAGTGGGTTAAGCACTCACCTTGCAGTCCCAGGGTCCGAGGATCGAATTCTGGCCCTGATCCATGCGACCCATATGTTGAATTGGGGTGTGCTTCCCATGTGGGAGGCCCCCAGTTCGGTTCCTGCTGGCACAAGCTTCCTATGTAGGAGACCCCCATTCATCCCCCAGCCCTCGGGGGCCTGCCTCCCACGCAGAGGGTCCCCAGCCGGGTTCCTGCCCTGCATGGCGCCCGCCCACCTGTGTGAAATGAAACTATGTTGAAAACTGATGACCTGCAACTATGGAAACTGTTCTGGGCCCTCCGCCTTCCCTCTGTCTCTGTCAAGAACAATAAAGTGAATATTAAAAAAAAAAAAATCTCCCTAGATATACAGTAGACTCTTCGTTAACCAGAACTCAAGCAACAGCACTCTGAAACAATTGGCAAAATAATCAAAGAAATAATACACTTATCCAACACGACTGCCGGTTAACTGAAAGTGTATTTACATTTAGCTGGCATCTGCCAAGCCCCTGGGTGCTGGCTGACCGAGACTCTACTGTGTTTAGGAGTCAGCTTAATCAGTGTAAGGAAAGCTGTAAAACAGCAAATTGGGTTGAGAAAAATCTGCCAAAATGCAGAAGGAGGATATGAATTCATGTGCAAACAGAAGAGCACAATATTGCTTGTGGAGTAGTGATTCCCGATTTCAAATATTCTGTCAAGCTTTGTTTCTCAATTTGGGGGTTGGAAATATGGTCCCTCTAAGATTAGATAGAGTTGAATGCAGCATGCACAGTGGGCAGTGAGTTTCCACGAGGAGGAGGCCATAACAAAGAAGCACAAACATACTGGCCCCTTGGACAAGCCACACACCAGGCTTGGCCTTGACCTCTAGGAAACTTGCAAAACCACTGCATTCTCTTTCCCCTAATTCCATTCATTTCACAAACATTCTCTGCGCTTTTGTGCTAAGTGCCACAGATGTGCACAGTAAGGAAGTCGGGGAGGGGGGGTGTACAGAACAGACAAACAGAAGGAGGTCCTGACCTCAAATTTTATAGTCTTATAATAAGAATGAGCTATTCACACATTTGTTTGTGATTTCCTGCCCACTGCTCAGCCTCCTGTTCCTGTTATCTCAGTCCCGGACAGAAGCGGGTGTACAGTATGGGGAGATTGAGTGTCTAGTGACTAGACTCTAGTCACTGCAAACCCAGCTCCCTGACTGTGCATTCAAAAATATAAACTATAACTGCTCTTGGGTACAAATTACTCCCATGTGAGTTTGTTAAGCATGATCCACTTATCTCTCGAGCTGATCACTAGTTAATTCCCGGCCAAATAACTGAAAGCCTGTTTGTTTTACAACAAACAGGAGGGGCCCTGCAGAAATTTGGGCCTAGGATGGAGCCTGACGCTGATGCTCTCCGACGTTTGTTCAGGGAATCCTTGAGCCAGTGCAGTCAGTATGCCTCTCTTCCCCCCTCCACCAAAACGCTATTTGAAGAGACACACAGGCCTGGGTTCTGACTTCTCCCACTCGAGGTGTGGAGAGCAGGCTGAGGAAATGAAGAGCTGGAATGTCACCATACTAGCCAGGAATGCTTCTCTGAGGAAATCGGCACGATCTATTTCTGTCGCCCTTTGCAGCTGATTTAAAACATTCCTAACATTAGTGGTTTTGTCCTTACATCCTCCCCGTGAGGTAGGTGGAGGCGTTTTGTTTTGTTTTTTAATTATTTATGTTTTTCAGTTACAGTTGATATTTAATATTATTTTTTATTAATTTCAGGTGTACAGTATAGTGGTTAGGCACTTATATGATTTCTGCAGCAATCCTCCAGATGAGTCTAGTACCTACTTGGCACCATACATAGTTGTTACAACATTATTGACTATATTCTCTACGCTGTACTTTACATCCTGTGACTCTTTTGTAACTACCAATTCGTATTTCTTAATTCCTTCACCTTTTTCACTCAATCTCTGAAACCCCCTCTCATCTAGTAACCATCAGTTCTCTGTATCGATGAGTCTGTTTCTGTTTTGTTTATTTTGCTCTTTAGATTCCACGTATAAGTGAGATCATATGGTATTTGTTTTTCTCAGTCTGACTTATTTCACTTAACATAATAACCTCTAGGTCCATCCGTGTTCTTACAAATGGTAAGATTTCATTCTTTTCTATGATGGAATAATATTCCATTATATATGTACCACATCTTCTTTATCCAATTGTCTGTTGACAAATACTCAGGTTGCTTCCATATCTTGGCTATTGTAAAAAGTGCTGCAGTGAACATAGGGGTGTATATATATATGTGTATCTTTTCAAACTAGTGTTTTGGATTTCTTCTGGTAAATACTCAGAAATGGAATTGCTAGGTCATAAGGTAGCTCTATTATCTATCTAATCTATCTATCTTATGTATCTATCTTTTCTTTTCTTTTCTTTTTTTTTTTATTGTTTAAGAGAGAGAGAGAAGAGTGGAAGGCCCATAGTGGTCTCCATAGTTGTACATCATTAGCTGTGACATGGTTTCATTCCACACAGGTGGATGTGAGGCTGTGCAGAGCGTGAACCAAACCAGCGGCCTCCTGCATGGGAGGTGAGAACCTTCACCGCCATCTCAGTGGTTACCAGTTGCACCACAGTTCAGCACATGAGTGTGCATGGGCCAGAGCCAGGAATCGAACCCTGAACCTCACGATTGTGAGGCAAATACTCAACCGCTGAGCTATCCTGTCATCCTCAATTTTTAATTTTTTGATGAACCTGCAAATTGTTTTCCATAGTGGCTGCACCAGTTTGCAGCCCCACCAATAGTGCACGAGGCTTCCCTTTTCAGGTGGAGCAGGTTTTATGATCACTGTTGTACAGCTGAAGAGACTGAGACTCCAGGAGGCGACATGACTCGACCCAGGTCACATGGCTCAAAAGCAGTTGAGCTGGAACTCGAGTTCAGGTCTCCTGATGGTGAACTGTCAGATGCCCAGGTGACAGGGAGTCTCCTCAGCCCCCTCACCCTCAGATGAAGGCATAGTCTTCGCTCCCAGGACTGCCTGGTTTTGGGTCAGTCCCAGCTCTGCCCTCACCATCTTATGACCTTGGGCAGGTTGTTTAAGGGTCTCTGTTACTCTCTTCTCCCATCTGTAAAATGTGTAAACTAATAGTACCTGAGTCCCATAAGGTGTTTTGGAGGAAGGAGTAAATGAGCTATCAGAGAGAGAGCAAGCAAAACACAGTGTGTGGCAATCAGGAGATGGCAGTAAGTGCTACATGCCCCCAGCCCCCAGTGTTTTCCTGTAAGGCACAATCCCAAAGGCAATATTGACAAATCCTGTAGGAATCCCAGCTTTCCTTCCTTCCTCTCCCCTACCCTCTCTGTGATAATGCCACCACACATTCCTATGGCTCTTCGTCCTTTTCAGAGTGCTTTCCCAACCCCACCTCTTGAAATCCTCCTGACATCCCTGTAAAATAATAGAATCCCCAAATCTTCACTCCTTTCTTACCAATGAGGGAAAACCAAAGTAAGAGAGGTGAACTGTCTGCCCAAAGGCAACGCCTCCATTAGTCATTAAGCTGGGACTCTGACCCCAATGTTTCCAGTTTTGGTTACTGGAAGTCTTTAATTGTGTGGGTTTCCTTTTCTGCCTTTGAAAGTGGCAGCCAGGGCAACTAACTGAACCTCTGCAAGCTCAGGATTGATTACCTTTGAAGGGAACTAAAGTTCTGTCACCCCCAAGTACTTCTGTTAGGATACAGATTTAAGCTGGCTAAGAAACAAGACTCCGAAAGAACTTTTGACCCTCCCCCTTACCTCCTTAAAGAAATTCAGGTAGAAGAACCCGTTTCAGGGGAGGCTGGGATGGCTCAGTGGGCTGAGAGCTCACTTTGCAGCACCGGGGACCGGGGATCGGGTCCTGGCCCCGGCCCGTGCGGAACCATGTGCTGAACTGGGAGCTCCCCCAGTTCGGTTCTCTGTCTCTGTATCTCTCTCTCTCTCTCTCTCTCTCTCTCTCTCTCTCAAAAATAAATAAATAG
>PVKE010001731.1:43941-94264 GCA_004027555.1 Craseonycteris thonglongyai
GCGGGTTGAGCGCTCGCTTTGGGGCCACGAGGACCGAGGATCGAATCCCGGCTCCGGCCCAGGCAGGACCCACGTGCTGAACTGGGGAGTTCCCACAGTTCGGTTCTCTAGCTGTCTCTGTCTCTGTCTCTCTCTCTATCTGTCAAAAGTAAAATAGAAATAAATATGCACTGAAGATAAAACAATTACTCTCTATAAAATATAAAAAGATATAAAAAATAAATAAATAAATAAAAATATTAAAAAAAAAAAAAAAGAACCCGTTTCAGGAAGGTAGTCTTAGCAGACTGCGTATTCATCTTAGCGTACATGAATTTAGGATGGCAGACAGGGAAGATCCAAGCACGTCTGTTTGCTGGACTCCCCTCTGCATCCCACTATTTCTGGGTTGCTCAGCAAGGATTTGTTTACCACGTGTTTTTTTCTCATCCACCTGTGAATTACCCGCCTTCCCATTGAAATCACAGACCCCACCCCTTTTCTCCTATGTCCAAAATAGCATATAGACCTCAACTGCCCAATGTGTCTTTGTATCTCATATCTATAGCACCCCCCATGTATATTCCATAATAAATTTTGGATATTTTCTCCTGTTAATCTTTCTTCTGTTACTTTATTAACCCAGCTAGAACTTAGAAAGTAAGTGTAGAGTTAATTGTGTGTGCCACACCTTTCAGAATTCTTTTTTTATTGTTTTTGACAGAGAGAGAGATACAGAGACAGAGACAGAGAGAAGGGGGAGGGCCCAGAGCAGTCTCCATAGTTGCACATCATTGGTTTTTCCACATAGTTTCATTCCACAGGTGGGTGCGGGGCTGCACAGGGCAGGAACTGGGCCGGGGTCTCACCCCGGTGAGAACTGAACTGGGGGCACTCCCCAGTTCAGCATGTGGGTCCACATGGGCCGGGGCTGGGATTTGATCCTCGGTCCCCAGGGCTGCAAAGTGAGCACTTAACCCACTGAGCCATCCCGGCTTCCCTACCTTTCAGAATTTTAACAGTAGAGAGCAAAGTGGTTTTCAGCCACTACATCTCCTCCACATAGCCTCCCTGCACCTCAAGACCTGGTCCTGGGGTTGGAAGGTAACCTTGGGCAAGGGGCAAATTCCAGCAGACTCCCCACAAGTGCATGAGAGTTGAAAAGGTCAAAAGGGCACTGCTCAGGCTGAGATTCCAGAGTCTGCTCTGCCCCTTGATATCTGAGAACACCTTGAACAGTCCAGGAGCACCTCCACTTCCTCTTCTATAGCAGGAAGACTGGATTAGATAATGTCTCAGTTGCCTTCTTGATAACCCCATAGGGCCTTGCTTGAGGATAACATTGACACATGGTGGGCAATTCCTAACAACTTTTTTGTTATGAAAAATTTCAAACAAATTCAATGTCAACAACACTATGTAATGAGCCCCCACACATATCCTTTACTGAGCTTGGGCAGTCTTCAACAGTCTGTCTTTGTTGTTTCATCCCTCCCTCCCCCCTGCCTCCCACTTGATGATTATTTTGTATAGTTCTTTTTTAGGTGAAATTTATAAACATCAAAAGGCAGAAATCTTTTTTAAAGATTTGTTATTGTTGTTTTTGGCAGAGAGAGAGACAGACAGACAGAAACAGAGAGGGAGGGCCCAGAGCAGTCTCCACCGTTGTACATCATCACTTTTCAACATGGTTTCATTCCACATGGCCTCTCAGGGTAGGAACCAGGTTGAGGGCCTCCCAAATGGGAGGCACAACCCCTCGAGCCAGGGGCCAAACAGGGGGTGGGGGTGGGAGGTGAGAACGGAACTGCGGGCCTCCCTCATGGGTGGCACACCCCAGTTCAGCATATGGGTCCACACGGGCCGAGACCAGGATTTGATCCTCAGTCCCGGGGCTGCAAAGCGAGCGCTTAAACTGCTGAGCCATCAGGCTTCCCGTGAAAAGCAGAAATCTTAATTGTGTAATATTGACAAATGGATCCCCCCATGTAAATTATACTTCTATCACAATATAGAATATTTCCACTTCCGTAGGAAGTTGTCTCATGTCCATCCTGGAAAATACAGAGTGTCCAAAAAAATGTACACACATTTTAACAGCTGATAACTCACATAATTTTCTATTCTTTTCAGGTTTAACCAATTTTAAATAATGGGTGAAGTCTGGTGAACATGTAATACCCTCTGTATTCATCAGCTCTCATACCACTAGACATTTTTTTTTTTAAGATTTATTTTATTGTTTTTGACAGAAAGAGAGACAGAGAGAGGCAGAGAAAAGGGGGAGAGCCCAGAGCAGTCTCCATAGTTGTACTGGTTTGTTCCACACAGGTGGGCAGGGCCCCTCAGGCCAGGAACTGGGCCAGTGGCCTCCCACATGGGAAGCACACCCCAGTTCAGCATATGGGTATACCAGGCCGGGGCCAGGACTTGACCCTCAGACCCCAGGGCTCCAAAGCAAACATTTAACCCACTTAGCCATCCTGGCTTCCCCACTAGACTTTTTTTTTAATGTGGACACATAAAAGATACAGTTTACAGTAATAGTTGATAAATTGAAGGCAACCATTGAATGAGAATGCACCCAAATACCGAACAAAATGCTTCTTGTGTTTGTGATTCCATTGCTTCGCAAGGCTAACAGTGCCTGGACCAGAGTGGTCATCAGTTTGAAAACAGACATTGCCAAAAAGTTATTTATTTTTGTAGATTCTTTTAAATTTTGAAAATAAACTATATGTTAATAAATACTAACTTTATAATCATTCAAAGTATGTTTACACTCAAAGTGTGCATGTAATTAAACTTATTAAACAATAAAATTGAACATACATGTGAGTTTAGCATGCTCAGGTGTAGCAAGTGCTCTCTTTACAGGGCTGGCTGGGTCAGTCTACAGTCTTAAACTATTTTCTGCTTCCTGCTCTGTCCACTCCTTCCATCCTGTGTGTCCCTGGAGGTTATGGCCTTCTGCACATATCCTGTGACCAGTTATTCTATTAGGAGGCCTAAGAGAATAACTGGACAGGTTTTTTTCTTTTGTTCTCTTCCGTTTTCCTTTCCTCCAACTGCTTTCTCAAAACTGCTGCTGCTTTTCTCCTTTCGAGCATTCTCACTTTTGTGTTCAGCCCATTCTCTCTGAGCTCACTGTCCTTTGTCTTTGGACTGTTCAGATCCTGCATTCTACACATTGAGCACTAACCCTGGGGTCCAGCACCAGGCTGGGCACTTTAGTAAACAGTGAGTGAGTGAGTGAGTGAATGAATGCAAAGGACCGCATGCTCTAGAACACGCTTGTCTAACCCACGGCCCACGGACTGCATTCGGCCCAGGATGGCTTTGAATGTGGTCCAACACAAATTTGTAAACTTTCTTAAAACATGAGATTTTTTGGGCGACCTTTTTGTAGCCAATCAAGCTATTGTTAGTGTTAGTGTATTCTGTGTGTGGCCCAAGCCAATTCTTCCAATGTGGTCCAGGGAAGCCAAAAGGTTGGACACCCTTGCTCTAGAAACACCTGCAGTCTAGTAACCTAACATGGTCCACTAAGGAACGCCCACCCTGTCAGCCTTGCCATTTCCGGATCACATTTTTCTCTCTGCATTGAGCAAGAAGCTATTCATCTGCCCTTTTGGAAGCCCCAGCATTTGAAAGAAAGAAGGCTGATTTCCTGGCAAAATGTGACCCAAAGGACCATTCCCCACCCCCACCCCCCTTTATAAAAAAAATAGCCAGCAAGCTGGGCTATCAGGGATACTTCCTGTTTTCCTCTCTTGAAAGCATCCTGGATAGATGAAACTGAGGGATCAAAGGGACTGTCTGCCTCTGGGGCTTGGGGACCGACAGGAGGCTTTTAACCCTCTGCTGTCTCCTCCTTGTGAGCGCCTAGGCAGTTTATGACTTATACTTCCTGGGCAGCTCTAACTTTCTGAGGGCAGGGGCCTTGCCATTCATTCATTCATCAAACATGACAGTTCTCTACCAAATGCCAAGCTTTGGGGATGTGGGGATCTAGGATGAAAATGGCAATCCCTGGCCTCCTTCATCTAAAAGCCGTGACCACAGATGCTGAGTTGATTAACCCTTTTGGTGTGGTGGGCCTATATATCTGCTCACACGTAGACCATGAAATTACCCTTTGAATTTCTCGCTAGTACCGCTGGCAGACGGTAGCACTAAGAGGGTTAAGCACCTGTGTCAGGCACTCACTAGTGCTTTTCACGCATCAGATCCTCACAACAAGCTTATGAGGCATTATTATGCCAATTTTTTTGGATGAGGAAAGAGAGGCCTATAGAGGTTAAATAACCTGTCATGGGCACATGACTAAGTAGATGTCAAGGTTGGGGTTAGAGTCCAGTGGTCTGACAGTTCAACCCATCTTCTTAGCTGCTACACTAACCTGAAACATGGCAGTGACTCATTGCAAGTAGTTTTTACCAGCACAGTGTGTCTTTGGGCTTGGTCAGATGGCTTCCGATGGCCAGGTTTGTTTGCATCCCATTTATTGCACTGTACTCTACTAAGAACAAAGGTGAGTCTGCTTGCAGCCCCCCTGACGGGAAACAGGGTCCAGAAACCAAGTGGCCACATTGGGGCTTGTTTAGGGGACAGAGTATGAGGCTCTTCCCCTCTCCCATTTCTGGAGCCTACCAGTTTCCCCAAGTTTGTTGTTGTTGTTTTGCATTTCTCCAAAGCCTCAAATAAACATCTGTTGAGGAATTATTCTAGACCTTTGCTTATATCATCTCTTATATCCTTGCAAAAACAGTGTTTTCTCCATTTTTTCTGTCAGAGTGGTTACAGCCAGACAGAGCCAGGATTTGATCCTAGGTTTGACTAACTCCAAAACCTACACTTTAATTATATTGTCTCCCTGATGCTGAAACTTGGCAGCGAGTAGAAGGAACTCCCTTCCTGCTGAGATTCCTGACAAACCGAAAGTGGCAGGTGAGGAGGATACCAAGTCACCTTGAGATCATTGGCTAGAGACGCCTGGCACAAAAGGATTTTAACGTGCTTCCGACTCTGCAATTCTGCCTCTTTAAGACCCAGCACTCCCATGCCAAGCCTGCTCTGTGATCCTCAGAGATTTCAGGGGTGGGGAAACTGGATTGAACGCGCTGACATACAACAAGCAAAAAAAAGGACCTCAGCGTTTTTGCCTCGCCTCGGTGGCTCCGGCCTCCCCGCCCCCCACCCCAACTCATTTATTTATTACTATGCTATTCGTGGGCCCCGCTGCTGTGTCAATACTGATAAAAGCAAATCGCCCCACAAACAGGTGCAGCCGGAGCTGCCCTTTGGACAGCTGCCAGGGAATGTGATCGCTCAGCTGGGGCGACCTGCCCCTGCCCAACCCCCTTCTCGGGTTCCAGCCCAGGGCATGTGTCCTTGGGCAGTTAATGTCACTCCTCGTGTTCCGAGCCTGGCATCTCTGTTGGCATCGCGGACTCAAGCTGGCAGGTGTGGTGGGGTGGGGTGGGTGTGTGCAGGGTAGAGGGGGCCTCCTGGACTTATCGATCTGTGGATCTATTTAATTTCTCTTTCAGTTTCTTTTGAAATTCAGATAACACATGTCGCCAAGTCCTTCCTGGCAAGTTGTGGAAAATATTTTCTAAGAATACCACTGCCTGATTTTTCTAGGTAAGACATTTTTTTCCAGGCCCACCCACTTCCCAGTTCATACAAACGCTTGCAATTTAATGATCCAAGAGACATTTTTCTGAGTACCTCCTAAGGCTTAGCTGAGGGTTTACCCAAACCAACATTTTGTGAACCAACCACGTTATCCAGGATGCATTTTGATGCTACCGAGCCATGTGACTTTGACTCCGGTTTGGGAAAGATTATATTTCACCCTCCCTCCCCCTTTCTGTGTTTTGTCCCCAAACACCATTTCCCCACTTCCCTAGGGCACCAGCCTTTCCGGAGTCAATGCCCTAGCTCAGCGAGCAGCCTCCCCCTCCCGGGAGGTAGGACTGGGGCAGTAAGGCGGTATCAGCGCCGGGCAGGCCTGGGGTTGGGGCCGAATTGGGCGGAGGGCGGGGGCTGCCCAGCCGCCGGAGGCCGGAGCAGTGCGCAGCTCAGCAGGGGAGGAGGTTGCTATGCAAATGACGCGGCGGCCTGCGGCCCCCTTTTCCCAGGGGCCCTCTGGTTGCCAAAACAGACCATTCCCCAGAACAGTCGCCTAGAAACCGGCGCTGTCATAGCAGCCTCTCGGCGCGAGCCAGCCGCGCTGCCAGGAGGAGCTGGGTCAGGGTGTTCAGACCGCCACAGCACCCCTCCCCACCCAGGCTCCCCCTCAGGGCCGGGAGTGGTGGCTTGGGCCCCTCCTTGGATCAGGGGAGGCCGCTAATTGGATTGGAACACTCCAGAAACACATCAGCTGCTCCTCCTTGGGGGGGGGGGGGGGAGAAGAGGGGTTCCTGCAGACTGTCTTTGTGCTGGGTCTCAGTCTCACCCTCCCTACATCCTCGCCCTGACCTGGTCCTCACCAGCCTCCTCCCACCCAGCGCCCTCCTAGGGCACAATGGCAAGCTCATTGTGGAGTGGAGGAGGCAGACATGGATCAGATAATCACCGAAATGAAATGTAGCTATGATAAGGAGGGGTACATGACGCTATAGGAATTTAAGATATGGGATCTGACCTGCTTTGCAGGGGTTAGGGAAGAAGGCCGGGTTGCTGTAGCTCTCACATCAATACTGTAACTACTTGATCCCTGAACACCCCGTCTTCTCAGCAGCCTTCCCATACCTCAGCCATGCGGACCTGGCCAGCCCCACGCCCTGGGTACCTCATTCTGTCATTTAAGTGTCTGTATCGTGCCTCTTGCTAATTAAACTACAGCATAAACTTCTAAAGGCAGACCCATATAACTGTGATGGCACACCTTGACGCTAAGGAACAAGAGAGATTTTAAGAGATCTGCTGGAATTTAGTGCTGGTGACTTCATCACCATGGGAGGCCTCTAATGTTGCCTTTGCAGCAACTATTTCAGATCAGCCTTTAGAAACTACTAAAACCTCACAAAACTCTGGGATTGGGGAGGGGAGGGGAGAGAAGGAGATTCAGTGACAGCCTGAATGACATTAAGCCAACAGGTGGGTTACTGAGTGAGTGACTGATTACTCAGGACACAGCATTCCATGTGGTCCACCGGCAGCCATGTCTGGTGAGCACGTGTCTCTGGTGGGGGTGGGAGGACAGCTTGGTGCTTCTGTGCTAGGCAAGGGATCCTCTTCCTTCAAAATCCACAAGAGGGGGGAGCTGGGATGGCTCAGTGGGTTAAGCGCTCACTTTGCAGCCCCAGGGACCGAGGATCGAATCCCGGCCCCCTGGCCCCGGCCCCGGCCTGTGCGGACCCATATGCTGAACTAGGGAGTGCCCCCAGTTCAGTTCTTGTCAGGGTGGGACCCCGGCCCAGTTCCTGCCCTGTGCAGCCCCGCGCCCACCTGTGGAATGAAACTATGTGGAAAAACTGATGATGTGCAACTATGGAGACTGTTCTGGGCCCTCCCCCTTCTCTCTGTCTCTGTCTCTGTATCTCTGTCCATCAAAAACAATAATAATAAAAAAAAAATCCACAAGAGGCATTGGGAGTCTTAACAACTCAAACATAAAGGCTTCATTCAGCCTGGCTTAGTAAGGCAGCATGTAAGTGTGTAATCTCTTCCTTCTTTTTTTCCCTTTCCTTCCTCATGAATTGAGTGAAAGTGCCTACTATGTGCCTGACACTGGAGAATCGAAGAGTGATTTAACTGGTACTGAGAAATACCATGCATAGTATAGGGAACATTTGCCATGACTATGGTCACCAGTATCTTTGATCAACTTTCCTATGTTTGTGGGCTTTCCCCACATCATGACTCCTACTTCTTCAAAGTAAAGGCCAGACATTTGCATTCTTTTCCAGACTCCCTTGCAACTAAGGTGTAGGCATGTGACCTAGGTTCCACCAATCAGATGCACCCACATGAGATTTTGATTTGGAAGGGAGCAATTAAGGAAGCAGGCATCCTGGGGAAGGGGGCTGGAGGAGGCATCTGGCCTTTAGAGCAACAGGAGGGATGTTCTGGGATCCAATTTCCACCATCGTTGAAGGGTCTGGGGTGAGACAATTTGCAGAATTTGTGCTGATTGATAGCTGCCATGGTGGCTTGGCTGGGAAACTCTCAGTGACCACATGTCATCCTTGAATCCTGAGCCTTTGTGCCTATTTGGATTCTGTGAGACTCTTCATTAAAAAAAAAAAAAAAAAAGATCCTTTTGTTAGAGTGGATTCTGTTGTTTGCAACTAAGAACTCTGATATGGATGGATGGATGGATGGATGGATGGTGGATAGCAGGTTGGATGGATGGATGGTGGATGGATAAGCTGAAGGATGTGGTAGGTGCATAAAGTAGAAATGAGTGGGTGGGTGAAAGGGTAGATGAATGGTGGGCAGTAGGCAGGCACCAAAACACTGAGTGATTTTGGGGGGAGATGGGATTATAGGTTACTTTTTCTCTCTGGTTCTCTGTATTTTTTCCTCTTCCTCCTTCTTTTTTTCCCCAATGAAAGCAAATTACTTGCATAATAATAAAATTATCAGAACCCCAGACCTAGAAGAGCCCATAGTCCAGTGGAAGATCAACGCAGGGAAGACAGAAGCCAACTCTGAACTCTGAGGGTGCTAAGCCAGTACGAGCTCTGGAGGGGCCTTGACTTTGGACTCAGATTCCACTGTCTCATCAAGCCTGTTTTGACCCAACATCCTTCCTTCTCTTTTCCTCTCCTGAACTCCACACCCAAAGCTGTGCCCACCACTCAGAAGGCATGCACTGGGCTCATCCTGCCCTGTGACATTGTTCCTATAGCTACCCAAACATCATCCTATTTTACCTTGAGTAAGAATGACACGCACATCTGTGACTCATCCCATATTGTTCTGCCCTCTCTCAGCTCTGGACTTCCAACGGCACTGACTGTCCCTTGGCTAGCAAGTGCCACAACCTTGTTCTATAGTTATTTCTCACATGGGCACATCCCATTGCCCAGTATAGACTGTCAGCTCTGTGGAGTCTAGGAGGACAACTTATGTGATTTTGTGATTTTTGCAAACCCCATTCCCCACAGTTTTACAGGAAGTAGGCTTTTCTGATATGCTTGTGGAAGATGAGGACCATATATTTCTTTCCACCTTGATGACTTTCTCCATAGTAAAGTTATAAGCTTTCGTAGGCAGAATTCTTTTCCTCCCTCCCTCCCTCTGTCTCTCCCGTCGTCCTTATGTCCATCTGTCTCTCTGCCCGTCCTTTATATTTATTCATTCATTCAGCACTTAATGTCTATGATGTGCCAGGTGTTCACTGTTTAATAGCAAGAAACAAATATATAGCAAATAAGTGGAGCAAAAAAAGTGGTAGAAGAGCTCAGTGAGCTAAGAATTATTAGTTGGGACAGAAAAGGCTTTTACATAGGAATAAATTTTAGGATGGCTCTGTTCTCAGTACTTAACATACGAGGGCTGTCCAGAAAAAATTTAGCCGTAAATGCCTCTATTTTTCATAGTACATGGCTGGATACTTTCCAGACAGCCCTTGTGTGCTATTTCACATAATCCTCTCAATGGTAGCAAGGTGAGTAGCACTATTATTTCTGTCTTCCAGGTGAGGAAACAAGCCTGAGAGTTTAGTGTCTTATGGGGTGGCTGTAGAGCGCACCCAGGCCTCTCGGCTCTAACATCAGTGAGGGAAACTGCTGTCCCACACTGTCTGGAGCAGATTCTGCAAAGTGAGTGGGTGACCACCAACATGGGGGTCTACACAGGCTGGGCGTAAAGTGACTGCCTGTCCTCTTCAGATTGACGTGGGTGCACACAGGAATGGTCTGGTGCAGGGGCAGCTGCTCAATAATAGGTGAGAACCCACGACCACCACTGTGGATTTCAGTTTTTCTCTTTGTTTCTTGAAGGGTAATTTCAGTGCTGAAGAGTGGTGGCCTAAACAAAAGTGTGAAGTTAGTGGAATGGGCTTCTCCTCCCTAGGGAGGGGTGAAACAATGGCTTTGGAGTCACAGGCACTTGGGATCTGGTCCCAGCCCTGCCACTGACTGGCTGAATGACCTAGGCAAGTCACTCAACACCTCTGAGCCTCAGTTTTTTTGGCTGTTTACTGAGAAGAATAACCTCATGGTGTTGAGGGAAGATTAAGTGAGAATGCATGTGGATCAGTTTAGACTAGTGCCCGGCATGTAGCAAGCTGGCCGAATATGGTACCTGTTTTGAGTCCCAAGCTCTCACTTACAACCCCAAAAGCCTAAAACCTCTGAAAACTAAACATGTTTGGCAACAAATCCTGGCCTGAACTAATGTAGGGTCATTTATAGTCTTTCTATACACTCTCCTATTATGATGATCTATATACTTCACTGCAGAAATATTAATGTGTTTGAACATAGAATGCTGTCCACGCCCTGCCGGGGGCATTACAAAATATGTGATACAGGCACTGAATCTAAAAATCTCTGAATTACAAAACAGAGCTGACTCCAAAGGTATCAGATAAGGGGTTTGGACTTGCATTATCTTCCCCCTAGACCACTCTCTCCACGTCTGGTCTGTTTCTTTTTTTTTTTTAATTAAAAAAAATTGTTTTTGACAGAGAGAAAGAGAGAGAGATGCAGAGACACAGAGAGAACTGAACTGGGGGCACTCCCCAGTTCAGCATATGGGTCTGCACGGGCCGGGGCGGGATTCGATCCTCGGTCCCCAGGGATGCAAAGTGAGTGCTTAACCCACTGAGCCATCCCGGCTTCCCTAGTCTGTTTCTTACCCCAGCTGCTCAAATGTTTCTTGGACATCTGGAATCAGCCTTTCCCTTCAAAAGAAACACATATACACCCGTATACCCTTGGGGCCTCCCCACAGACCTGTTTTCCTCAGCGAAGTGCCTTCGCTCCCAGGATTCCCCCATGCTACTTTCCGCCAATCCCACTGAATCGCGGTGCTCCTTCCCCCCTGTGCCCTGGTCAAGAAGATGGACCCTGGAGACGTGTCCTTCCCTGAACTGCTTGGCAGCATTGCCTCAGCAAGTTGTTACCTGCCCGTGGGCTGCAGAGTTATTGCAAGAAGTCTCTATGTCTATTTGTTCTCCCAATATTGCCTGCCAACTGTATAAGTAATGTCTGGGGTATAACTGTGCATCCCTTTTTCAACTGTGCTGAAGCCCTGGTCCTTTTCCCACTATGAATCTCCCCAGTTGACTGAAGTCCAAAATAACCAGTCCTGTCGTCTGCAGGATCACCGTGATTTCCAAAGGGAAGAGGGAGTCCTCATGCTGGAGCAGGTTGGAAACCACTGAGCCTGCTGCCCAGCGGGATGGCAGTGCCCTTTAGCAGAGAGCAGTCATGAGACCCGAGGTCAGGTTCCAGCCCCGCCCCCGACTGGTTGGATCGTCTCTGGAGCAGCCCCGTGTGACTCGGAGAGCTTTGGTTTCCTCATCTTGGAGCAGAGGTCATGGAAATTATTTGGCAGGATTGCGAAGAAGATTAAACGAGATAATGAAAGGGCTTGAAAACTGTAATGTTGCATAAATGTAAGGATTGTTGTCATCTTCTTGCACGTCGTAAGGCAGGGACAGTATCTTCTGTTTTCTTCTTCAGGTCCCTCAGTGTCACCTCCCACCTCCACCGCCTCCGGCCTCAACACAGGACTATGGAGAGGACCTTGTTAAAACACCCGCAAAGACTGCCACAGTGGCTTAGCACACAGAAGCTGCTCAATAAATGGCAGCTATTGTCCACTGACCTCTTCCAGAGGTAGTCGACTGGAAAGTAGGTCCTGGTCTTTGTTCAGTCAGCAAGGCCGTCAAAGTGTTCAGATGTGTAGGCCGGCCTCTCAGGGTCAGCCCGAGTAACGGAGCTGTGACTATGCTCGGGCTCTATTTCTCCCAGGCGTGGGCTAGAGCCCCACTCTAGACATGGTTAGATTAATGGTGTGTATAGTTAACATTTGGATCAGTAGCACAACTGTCCAACATGCCGCTGTTCTGTTTGCATTCTCCGCCATCAGCTTAAGGGGGCCTGTTTCCCCATTCCCTGACCCAGCCACATTTTGAGTTTAAATTGTACTAATTTTTGATGAGGCAGTATTTGTAAAGGATCCAATATTTTAGAAGATACAAAGAGGCATACAGTGAGAGGTCTCCTCACCCCTGTTCCAGCCATCTAAGCCCCAGCCCCCAAACACAAACTTGAATCTCAGCCTATCTGATAAGTAGAAATGGTATCGCTAAATAAATCTATTATTTTTATGTGAAAACAAACCAGAATATATTTTGGGAGTAGAATGTTGCATTTGAATGAACTTTAAGATTGAACTAGTGACTTCAAAGGCATTTTACACTGAAGGGTGGGGCGGGGTGGGGAGCTGCTTCTAGATCAGTTTCCCAGCTTCTCTTGGGGGAAAAGTAGGTACAGCTCTGAGCTGGTCTTATAAAGTGCAAGCTTGAAGGTGCCCCTGCTCCTCTTGATTGTACTCGGGTTTTCCTCATCGCCCCAGTCACCTGTGTGTACACTCCTTCCCTTATGCTTCTTCCTGTTTTCGACTTGGCCACCACCTTGCTGCCTGACCTTGAGTCAGTGGCCTGTGCTCGGGGCCTCAGTTTTTTGTTTTCTTTTTTTAACAGGCTTGATTCACTTTTTTTTTTTTTTTTTGTATAAAATTATGTGGTGGCCACAGCTGGAGTCTGGGTCCTCTGCACAGGAACTCTGGTGTGGGTCTTTACAAGATGGTCAGTGAGTTCCTGATAGGGAGACTTGGTGAGCACGACACCCTTGGAAGAGATTGGGGGTGAGATGACTAGGTCTTAGAGATGGCGTCAAAGGTGGCCTTGGTGCAGTTGCCCAGTAGCAGTGCAGACTCTGGCTGAGGTGGAGCGTCATTAATACCAGTCATTAGCAGTAGCTTCATGGGCACAGGGGCTGAGACAATGCCACCCCTGGGGGCAGGAATGAGATGCCCCAGCACAGAACCACCGTGGCTGGCCAGCCACCTTGCAAGGGACAGTGTGGGGCTTGCTGATCTTGTTCCCCCAGTAGCCTCGCCACACAGGTACAATGGAGAGCTTGGCCCCGCGAATGGCAGTGGCTACCTCCTTGGAGCACTTAACACTCAAGCCCACATGTCCGTTGTAGTCCCCAGTGGCGACACATGCCTCGAACCGGGTCAGCTGGCCAGCACTGCTCTGCTTTTGCACCCACGTCATCTTCAAACCTTCGTCCTGGAGGGAGGCCCCCAGGAACAAGTCAAAGATCTCAGATTTCTCGCTGGGCTGGGAGAAGAGAGCTTGCCTCCAGGGACTGGATCTTCATGGCCTTGAGCAGGCAGCCCACCCTGGTGATGGGGATCGACTCCTTGTCCTCGGCCTTGGCCCTGGCCACCACCCCGACTACCACCTCACATGCTGCTGCTGAATCCTCTACGGAGCCGTGGCGGCCCCCTATCCCAGGAAACACTGGCTCATCCACCATTTGGAGTTTTCTCTTGGAAAAGCTGGGCTTCAGTTTTCCTCACATGTAAACAAACAGGCATTGGACTAGGCCCATTCCAGGGGTAACATTCCAGAACTGATCAACTAATTCACATTAAGGTGTAGGTGACTGATAACAACTTAATGTATTACCTCTTCTATGGGTGGGAGCATTTTAAGACATGCAATATCTCATTCCCAAAGAACGAACGTGTGTGGTGCAATTTCAGGCATGGTCACAGGTGGGTGGGGAGGAGGTGGGCAGATGCCTTTCTTGGCATTCCTCTAGTGGTCACTGGTGGGGAAGGGGCGGTTGCTGCTCCAGTCAGGGCTGGTGTCAGCTCAGCGGGACATACCTATTGGTTTCCTTCCAGGGAACTCACCGACATTCATTTCTCTCAGCCCGTGGCCAAGAGCAGTTTTGTCATACAGAAAAATGCCTCATCAGGGAAGACCTTGTGTGTGGCCTGGGAAGCTACCCTGTCCCCTGGGTCCAGGGGTGTCATGGGGGAGGTGAGCAGCCTGACTTCCAGGTTGGTGGTCAGTTCTCATCCTGGGTGAGTAAGAAGACCCCTGCTGGAGCGTCGGCAGCTCTCCCCCAGAGCAGGAGGTCCTGCCACACCCGGATCCAAGGCATCTGCTTTTCACCCAGGGAGACTGGCTGTGCCAAGCACTCTCTGCTTTCATTTTCTATGGAAGGTTTGGTTTGGCTCCTGAATGTTCGGGGAGGGCTTGAGAGAAGGGGTGTCCCTCAGCCACCTATCCCGTCAGAAGTAAGGAAAGCGATTCTGGCTGGTGACAGGTAGGCAGGCTGGCCTTGACAGCTTACCACGCTGTAGCTCAGCATATAGCCCTGCCCTGCCCGTCTGGGGCACCAGGTTGTCCCGCCGTGGTCTTGGGCCTCCCTCAGTGGAAGCACTGGGGGTGTCAGTCTGTGCTCTACGGAAACAGCCATAGGCTGGATGCCAGGATAGCCCAGAGGTTGAGCACTTGTCTCACAATCATGAGGTCCAGGGTTCGAGTCTCGGTTCCGGCCCGTGCAAACCCTTATGCTGAACTGTGGCGCAACTGGTAACTGCTGGATAGCTAGGTGGCGAAGGTGCTCGCCTCCCATGAGGGAGACCCCCAGTTCAGCTCCCGCCCCGTGCGGCTCCTGGAATGAAACCACGTCACAACTCATGATGGACAAGTATGGAGACCTCTCTGGACCCTCCCCCCCCCCCTCTCTTCTCTCAAACAATAAAAAAATAAAATAAAACAGCAGTAGGTGGGGATGAAAACTCAGACAGGACCCGGGGTGGGTGTACCTCGCTCTCTGTTAGAATCTCTGCCATCACGTCCCCTTTTATTCTCCAGAGCAGGGCAGCTTCTCAAGACCTGCTGACATTTAAACGGAGCCTCATCACAGAGCACCCAGAACCCTCCTTGCTCAGCGTGTCATCCCAGGCTGACAGCATTGCTCTCACCTGGGAGCTGCTTTGAGATGTGGACTCTGAAGACCCACCCTAGGCTACTGAGTCAGAATCTGAATTTTTACAAGACACCAAGTTGATTACAGTGATGTACATTAATGTTTGGGAAACATTGGTTTCGATCAAACTTGTCTGACCTGTGGCTCACAGGCAGCATGAGGCCCAGGATGGCTTTGAATGCAACCTGACACAAATTTGTAAACTTTCTTAAAATAGTATGAGATTCTTTTGTAAAATTTTTAAAGCTCATCAGCTATCGTTAGTGTTAGTGTATGTTATGTGTGGCCCAAGACAGTTTCTTCCAGTGTGGCCCAGGGAAGCCAAACAGTTGGACACCCGTGGTCTAGATGCTGCATGCCTTGGGGAGGTGGGAAGGAAGGAAATAGAAGCTCCCTGCGGGGGCGGGGGGGTGTCCTCCGGGGGTAAAACTCCCCCCACAATTCTGACTCAGGGAAGGAGGTAGACACAGGAAAAGGCTAGAGAAGTCATTCTAGGAAAGTACGCAGGTGCCTTTAATGTTTTTAGTTTTGTGTTAATTTTATTTTTAATGGGGCACCACTTATGAGGGCTGTCCAGAAAAAGAAATCCAGCTGTAAAAGCCTCTATTTTTCATAATACACGGCTGGATATTTTCCAGACAGCCCTCGTCTTATTCAGCTTTCAAAAGCAATGAAGTTCTGACACATGCTACAATCTGAATGAACCTTTAAGATATTATGCTCAGAGACATAGGCCGGACACAGAAGACAAAATGGTATGATCTTGGGGAAGCTGGGATGACTCAACCGGTTGAGCGCTCATTTTGCAGCCCCGGAGACCCAGGATCGAATCCTAGGCCTGGCCCATGAGGATCATCCATATGCTGCACTGGGGTGTGCCCCCAGTTCAGTTCTTGCCGGGGCCTATGCGGGAGGCTCCTGGCCCAGTTCCTGCCCTGTGCAGCCCTGTGCCCACCTGTGGAGTGAAACTATATGGAAAACTAATGCTGTCAACTATGGAGACTGCTCTGGGCCCTCCCCCTTCTCTCTGTCTCTCTCTGTCTGTCTGTCTCTCTGTCAAAAAACAATAAAAATAAATCTTTAAAAAAAATTGTATGATCCCATTTGTGTGGAGTGTGTAGAGTAGTCAAATGGATGGATGGTGGTGATGGCTGCACGACAGTGTGACTGTACTTAATGCCACAGAACTTTTCACCTGAAAATGGTTTCAATGGTATACTTCGGTATATTTTACCACAAATAAAAAAAAAAAAAAGGTGGAGCAGCAGGGGGTTTGGCTCGCCCTGGGCTGATGGATGGCTGAGTCGGGATGAGCTGGTGAGCAGGTTGGCCTTGTCTGGCCAGGAGGAGGCTGGAGAGCAGGCCCTGTGAGCTTTGAAGTCCAGCCTGAGGAACCAGGATTTGGGAGCCTCACCGAGTCACTCCTTGGAGTCAAGCCTTTGTCTCCTGGTTAAAATGAACAATTCGGGGAAGCCGGGATGGCTCAGTGGGTTAAGCACTCACTTTGTATCCCTGGTGGACCAAGGATCGAATCCCAGTCCCGGCCCGTGTGGACCCATATGCTGAACTGGGGAGTGTCCCCAGTTCGGTTCTCACCGGGGTGAGACCCCGGCCCAGTTCCTGCCCTGTGCAGCCCCGCGCCCACCTGTGGAATCAAACTATGTGGAAAAACTGATGACATGCAACTATGGAGACTGTTCTGGGCCCTCCCCCTTCTCTCTGTTTCTGTATATCTCTCTCTGTGAAAAACAATAAAAATAAATAATAAATAAATAAATCTTCAAAATGAACGATTCTTGGGGGCGGGGGGTGTAACCCAGAAACTCTATAGCTAGCATATTAAGTTGCTGTGAACAGGTTTGCTTGTCAGCCGTTAGCACTGGGTTTGTGGTTAGAGTGGGGACAGGTGGCATAGCACACTGGATGGTAAGTCTTGAGGAGAAAGGTTGGGAAGACCCCTCATTGTCCTAGAATTCTCACAACTCTGGGCATGTAGTGATTTCACCATTCCCTGTGGGTGTGCCCTTTACTGTTGTGAGCCTCAGTTTTTTCCTCTGTAAACTGGAGGTCACAGTGACCTTGTATAACATGGATAAAAGAAGAAAGGTACACGCTAAGTATTAGCCACTTTAGTCTTCTCCCCTCTGCCAGGGAGTAGAGCCGGCCCACTGGGATGCTGTTTCAGGTGAGGTTGGCAGGGCAAAGCCCAGAGTAGATCACACTTGTGTAAATAAGGAAAGATGACGAGGGAGATAGAAGGAAGAGACCAGCAGGACCATTCCTGGGTGTGGGGGTGTGGGAGCACAGAGGCAGAGCTGCTGGGCTGAGCAGTAGGACTTGGGTAGATAAGAAGTCCCTCTGTTTTGTTGACATAATTTCCCCTTTGTGCCTCCCCTGTAGGTTAGCAAAGACCTACTGTGTTACTTTCAAAGCTGTGTTGGAATCCTGGCCTTCTTTTAAATGCTGTCATAGGCCTTGAGATGACCCAGTATATCTGCAAAATGTCTGACACATTGTAGGGGCTGAACAAATGTGCCTAGTTATTATTCTGGAAGAAGACAGGCCTGGGAGCTGAGCGATGAGGGCTGAGTGTCTTCAAAGAGCAGACAGAGCACTGTCCTGACACACCAGGCCACTGGGCTAGGCTAAAGGAGTGTTAGGCCCCCACCCCTCCCTCTCCCTAGAGCTGCACTGTCCAATATGGTAGCCACATACAGTGTGGCATGTAAGTTAAAATTTTTCTTTCAAGGTTTATTTTATTGTTTGGGAGATAAGGTGAGAGAGAGAGAGAGAGAGAGAGAGAGAGAAGTGGGGAGGGCCCAGAGCAGTCTCCATAGTTGTACACAAGTTGTGACATGGTTTCATTCCACACAGGTGGATGTGCGGCTGTGCTGGGCAGGAACCAAACTGGGGGCCTCCTGCATGGGAGGCGAGAACCTTGGCCACTGAGCCATCCCAGCAGTTACCAGTTGGGCAACAGTTCAGCATATGGGTTTGCACAGGTCGGCGCCAGGAATCAACCCCGGACCTTATGATTGATTATCAGGCAAACGCCCAACCGCTTAGCTATTCTGTCATCTCCCCCCAGATTCTTTAAATTAAAAGTTTAGTTCCTAAATAGCACTTAGCCACACATCAGGTGTTCAAAAGCCACATGTAGCTAGTAGCTACCACTTTGGAAAACACAGTGATAGAACATTTTCATTAGCACAGACACTTCTATTGCTGGAGAACAGGCATGCCCAACCTGTGACCCAGGACAGCTTTGAATGAGGCCCAACACAAATTCTGAAAACATTATGAGATTTTTTTGAAACTTTTTTTTTTTAGCTCATCAGCTATTGTTAGTGCTAGTGTATTTTATGTGTGGCCCAAGACAATTCTTCCAGTGTGGCTCAGAGAAGCCAAAAGGTTGGATACTGTTGCTCTAGAAAGATGAGGAAAAGGCCCAAGTAGGTCGGGTTTGTTTGTTTATACCCTGACTTGTTCCTAAAAGGATCTGTGGCAGCCGAGGACAGGCCAAAGCCATCAGACCAATGCCCTCTGGCCGGAGATGGGAAGGTTGGTGTGTGGGCTGAACCAGGTCACGGGTGGAGTTGCAGAGAGAAGCAAGGTCCCAGTGGGTTGAGCCCCAGGGCCCAGAGAGGAAGTGGGAGGAAAATCGGAGGCGGGGATGCTGTGGGAGGGAGTATCAAAGGTCAAGGCCGTGAGCAGTCACAAGTTTAGCAATGAGAGAGCCACGGAGCTCTCCATTCCTCTTTGCAATATATGGTTATCTGATCTGTTTAATCAAGGAGTCCCCAGTGCCCTTCTGTTCTCAGATACAAATTCCAAATTCCAGCTAATCACGTGCAATTAAAGGATATTGTTGGCTGGGTGCGAGTTCTGACTTGCATCACCACGGGTAGGATGCCAGGCCTGGATCTGCGCTCACAGCCAGGCTGGTATGTTTTGAGCAGCCGTGCCGGAGGCGGCAGGCGGGCGACATCCGTCCCGGTGGGTGATGTGAGTGGAACGGCTCTCGCTGAAGGGAGGCAGGCCCACAGTGCCTTCCTGCAGTACTTTCAAAGCGATGAAAAGCTCTAGGGAGGAGTTCTTTCTGAGGGCAAATCAGAATTTAAAAAATGTTTACTCAATTTGACTTTTATGTTCAACTTGTTTCTTGGGATTAATGACATGCCAAACATATATGGAGATGATTTTAATTTAAGCTTTGTTGGGAAGTACAAAGACATCACGGTGGGATGAGGAGCCAAGGAACGCTGCTTCTTATTGCTTAATTTGAGATAATATAGAAATTTTATTTTTACCTTTATTTTGAAGTATAACAGGCTTACAACAAAGTGCACTCATCTTTAATGCACAACTTGGTGAATTTTTACATGTGTAGTACCTGTGTGACCTCCACCTAGGTCAGGACACAGAGCATTTCCAATGCCCTAGAAGGTTCCCTCATGCTCCTTTCTGGTCAATTCCCCTTCCCAGAGGCGATGGCCATTCTGCTTTCTACCACTGCCAGTTAGTTTTGCTTTGTCTTGAACTTTGTATAAATGGGGCCATACTGTGTGTATATGCTCTGTGTCTGGCTCCTTTCACTCGTAAGCCCATGGACTTTTTTTTAGGAGACATGTTATAAATACAGAGCCACAATCCTTTACCTAAAACCAGGGAAGCCAGATAGCTTTCAGATTTCAGAATTTTTTGTAAAGGTGTCCTGCTGAGTTCACTTACGCTGTGTGTTATAAACGCCCCCCAGCAGCACCTGGTAAACACAAACATTTCTGAGCAAAGTTTATGAATATTCACATGTCAAGTGGTGTAAATAGAGGCTGCAAATAGCATCACGTCAGCTGAAGTCGGTTTGGCTGCCAAATGAGGTCACATCAGGTCAGGCTTTGCAGTCCAATGCTTTATGATAAAACTGGGTTATCACGTAGTTTTCAGAGGTTTGGGGATTTTGAGAAGGACTAGTGTACCTGTTAGTCCCCCACAAGCTGTTGGCTCTGTGGGAGGCAAACTTACTGGGTAGTGTGAGGTTCCAGTGCTGATAGTATGTTACAGAAAACAGCTGCCTCCGTGCGTGTGCCAGGCTGAGTCCGCGCAGACCCAGCTCTCATGGCTGGGGCTATTGGAAGGTCCACCTGCAAACTCCTGACACTAAAGGCACATCTTTGTTGTGTACATGTGTATTTTGGCATTTTTCTAGGATCCCTATCTTTGCTTAGATTTCCAAAAGAAATATGCTGCACAAGTGAGGCTAAGAGCCCAGTGAGAAGGTGCCCTTGAGGATCAAAGCAATGCTTAGTTAGAGCCCGGCAGCTGTGGCCCTCAGTGTCTAAAGGGACATGAGATTCTTATATCAGATTCTCAGTGACTGTTGGGGGATGGAAGGAAGAAGGGGCAAACATACAGGTTTAGAGGAGGAGAAGGTAGGAGAAGTTAGGGTTAGGATTAGGATGAACGTGAGAAGAGCCAAGAAGACAATACATACAACCCTCCCCGCCACCCCCCATGGGGGGCTGAGCCCAGGAGTGATTCTCCTAGGGCCTGGGGGTACATCTTCAGTTTAGGAGCCTGTGTGGAGCACCGACTTTGTGCCTGGCACTGGGGACACAAAGATGAATAAGACCTGCTCCCCACCCGAGAAGCCTGTGGGGGCCATATTGCTCCTCTCTGACAAGTTCATCTCCCTTCTCCCACCACCAAAGGAAACACACGCATACCAGGAGTGGCCTCGCATTGTAGCCTCAGCCTCCAGACAGTTGGGATGCTTTCCCCTCTTCCCATCAAATGCCCAGGTCCTATGTCCCATGTCCACAAAGTCCATGAAAAGGAAAGAAGGTGGTCAGCTACTAAGGTGATGTGTTGATCAGAGGTGTGGCCTCATGTTGTGGGGTCTAGCTCCCCTTTACCACTTAGTGGTGGGACCTTGCGCAAGTCTTCTGTCCTGAGTCTCAGTTTCCTCATCTGTGGAATGGACTTGTTAAGTCTACAAGTCTCTCCCTCTCAGGGCGTCAGGAAGATCAAAGGAAATAACCTGGTGGAAGATATAAATGGCAGGTCTTGCGCAGGGCTGGACTATGCTTCTGGTGGACTTATCGTATTCCCAGAGAAACAGGGAGTCTTCCCCCAGCACCTTGAACAGCAGCTCATTAGGGATTGTACACCCTCATGTCACCTGTTAGGCACCCGGGTGCTATGAGGATGTAAGGCCTCATGGGTGACACAGAAAGGTGTTCTCTGCACCTCAACTGTGGTTTTACGCTCTGCTTGCAATAGTTCTTTGGAAAATAATAGTTGTTCACAGATGTTCATTACAGTGTTATTTATAGTAGTTCAAGACAAGTTATTTTTCACAGCAATCCCCAAGGCCCAATGAGAACCCATGCTCAAGACATACATAAATTAAAGGCTTGTAGACCGCACCTTTCATGTCTCTGATGTCCCTTTTGTGGTAGTGGGGTAAACCCCTTCACCACCCGTAGGAGGCTGGATAAGGAGTTGGGGCAAGAGCCTTGGAGATCCCAAACAGTCTTTCACACAGGCAATGGTCCCACTGCTTGGAATGTTTCTGTACAGCAAAGGGGGTACATCACGGAGTTATTTCTAATATTCATAGCAATACTTTGAAAGCAAACATAAGGTCCACCCATTGAGGGATGTTGAAATAAACTATGGCATATACATGCAATTGGTTTCTATGCAGCCATATGAAGAATGTCGTAGAACAGCCTTTTTTCTACATGGTATTCCAGAGACCCAGCCATCGCGGGATCCCTCCAGGGATTTCATAGTGAAATATGCTTAGGAAATGCAGCCTCCTCTTGATGATTCAGAAGGCACAGTATTCAATGAAAGACTCTGAGAACTCCTCCAGGAAAGAAGCCCATTTAAACTGGCATACGCCAGGGTAGCCCAAACAATTGAGGAAGGACGCTCCTATTAATAGCAAAAGGCCCTGGCAGGTCTGTTGGGAACATTTGGGAAATAGTGGTATAGCAGACTGCGCTGAGTGTGAAACGCAGGTGCTGAGCATCTCTGGAGAGAGATTTATAACTAACAAACCAACCTATGTATGTATCTGCATTTGAAAAAGTTCTGTCAGGACGCATCTCAGAACTTCAATGGTAGCAGGGTGGTGGGAATATAGGTGATTTTGATAGTCATCTTAATTTGTTTTCGTCTTTTAGCTGATCGGGGTTTTCTACACTGCCTTTGATTCCTGTGTATAACATTTATAATTAGTAAAAAAAAAAGGAAAGAAAGAGAGAGAAAGAGAAAGAAACAAAGAAAGAAAGAAAGAAAGGAAGAAAACAAAGAAAGAAAGAAAGAAAAGCAAGCAAAGCAAAGGCTTGAGGGACAGCTGAAGGCGTGTCCAGAGAGCTGCTGCACCTAGTGGAGCTGGCCTCCCGCTCGAGGAGAGGCCTGGCCCTTATTTGGGCAGAGACATCCCGAGCTCGCATTCCAGTGGGAATGCATCCCAGCGCATTCCTCCTGCAGCCCCGCCGCGGCCAGCTGCACCCTCCCAGGGCCTCCCTCGCCTTCGGTAGCCGCCGGCGCATCTGGCCGCCGCGGGGCGGAGTGCGCGGCAGGGCGGCAGAGGGGCAGGGGCACGCGAGGACAGCGCCGCCCGCGCGCTCGGCGCGGGAGGGCGGGGGGCGGCTGGCCCGGCCCCGAGGCGCCCAGCGAGGCCCCGAGGCCCGGGGCGGGGCCCTGGGAGCCTGCCAGGTTGGGGGACACAGGGCAGCCTCAGGACGTGCGGCACCCAGGAGTGCACAGGGCCGAGACTTGAGCCGCAGGGGAGGCAGGGTCCTCTGCACCGGGAAGGGGCCCGTCGGCAGCCGCGCTGCCCGCTGGCCGTCCCTCACACCAGACACGCCCGTGCCCGCCCCTCCTCCCCTGTCGTGCCATTATTTGCCCCTCTTTGGGGCTGGTTCCTAAGGCTTTGGCAGCCCTGCCCATTCATTCTTGTCTTGAGACAGCAGCAGATGCTCCTGAGAGTCTTTTACCAAAGTCAGGCAGAGCTAAATAGCCAGTCAATAAAACGCACAGCCTAACATCTCAGCCCTAGGCCCTGCCCTCCAGCCTTAGACCTTGCCTGGCTCCCACTTGGGTGGTCCCCTGTTGTCCCAGGAACCCCCAGATTCCCTGCCTCAGCTCTCCACCTTCCCACCTCCTCAGCAAGTGGCTTACCAGTGAGTCCACACCCACGCTAGTGCCCTGGGGAGAATTCTCAGAAAGATCTGGTGGGGGCCCGTTGCTACGTTAAAGCCAAGGACAGCAGAAAGCGCAAGGGCTTCAAACCCAACAGACAGCGTCCAAAATCCCTCTGCTTAACCACTCTGAACACCCGTTTCCTCATCTATTAGATGAGGACAATCTGTTTTAGAGAATTGTTTTAAGCTTTGTGATAGAAACATACAGTAATAACATTATATATTTTTTCCAATAGAAATATAACTTCATTACAAATAAGTGGGGTGGGAATACACTTCTCATTTTTGAATCATTTTAGAGATTATTTTATTGTTTTTGACAGAGACAGAAAGAGACAGAACTACAGAGAGAAGGGGGAGGGCCCAGAGCAGTCTCCATAGTTGCACATCATCAGTTTTCAACATGGTTTCGCTCCACACAGGTGGGTATGAGCCGTGCAGGGCGAGAACTGAACGGGGGGGCCTCCCGAATGGGAAGTACACCCCAATTCAGCATATGAGTCCGCACAGGCCAGGGCTGGGATTTGATCCTCGGTCCCCAGGGCTGCAAAGTGAGCGCTTAACCCACTGAGCCATCCCGGCTTCCCCTTGGAATCATTGTAGATTTATAGAAAAGTTGCACAGACTGTGCAGAGAGTTCCAGTAATTCCTTCACCTAGCTTATCCTAATGATAACATCTTGCCTAATCAAGGTACATTTGCCAAAACTGAGATACAAGTATTAACATTGGCACAATATTATCAACTACAGACTTTATTTAGAATTTGCCAGTTTTCCCAAAACATATGTAATTAAAATTTTTCTACTACTTACATTAAAAAAAAGTAAGACAAGTAAAATTAATTTTAATGGTGTATTTTTAGTAACGTGTTTTGTTTAATGCAATATATTCAAAATAGTGTAATGTCAGCAGTCATCAATATAAAACACCTTATGAAGGAGATATTTGACATTTTTTTATACTATGTCTTTGAAATGAGTATGGACTTTACATCCACAGCACGTCTCAATTTGGACACTGAATTTTCATTGGAAATACTTGATCTACAGTTTCACAAGATTTACGTTGAGATGGTGGAGTCACATACCCAAGTATTATAGTTCTAATCATTCTTAAGAGTTTTCTGATAACTGAATTGAGTATAAATTTTTTAATTTTCCATTAAACTAAATTAAATTTAAAATTCAGTTCCTCAGTGGCACTAGCCCCTTTTCAAGTGCCTAATAGCTGTACACGGCTACTGGCTATATTCTTGGACAGCTCAAATTTAAAGGATTTAAGAGATAATGTATGCAGATGCTGGAATAGCTCATATTCCCTTGCAATCGTGAGGTCCAGGGTTCCATTCCTGGCCCGGCTTGTGCAAACCCCCCTGCTGAGCTGTGGTGTAACCGGTAACCACCTGGATGGCACAGTGGTGAAGGATCTCACCTCCCATGTATTAGGCCCCCAGGTGGGTTCCTGTCCCGTGTGGCCCCACGTCCACCTGGAATGAAACCAGGTCACAACTAATGATGTGCAACTATGGAGACTGTTCTGGGCCCTTCCGTCTCTTTCTCTCTCTCACCTGTCAAACAATAAAATAAATCTTAAAAAAAAAAAAAGAGAGAGAGAGAATGTATAAAGAACAGTGCCTAGCACATAGTAGGTATTCAGTAAATGGTGTCTATTGTTATTATTCAAGCCTAGAGCTGCTGCCCGTAAAATCAGTTTCTAATCATGTTAGCAAGACTTTTCCACCCACAACTGCCGGGTATAATGAAAGGAAACAGAGGAAGGCATTGGTCTGGGAAGAGAAAACAGGGGGCAGGGGCCAGCTCCATGTGTTCAGCTCTCACTACACCAACCCCTGACTGCTCCTGAATTCAGTGCTCATGATAAGTCTTCAGAGCAGGTACTGCCAGCTTTGTTCACAGATGAGGAAACCAAGATGCCGAGAGTTGCAGCCAGAGAGAGGCAGGAGCCCTGAGTTTCTGCCCAGCCGCTCAGCTCATTCCGAGGCCTGGGTCCTCTTTTCCTTCTCTGGGCCTCAGTTTCCCCAAATGGTTTAGTTAAATGAGAGAGGAGTTGCTTTGGGTTACTGGGTCCATGTAGGACAATTTAGAATTAATCAGATCAGGTCATTTTACTGACCCTCATTTCTCAAAATTCACCCAATTCTGATTTGTAAATAAGTAAATAGATAAGAAAGAGAAAGAGAATTTATTTTTCAATTCACAGTGGGGGCAGGGGAGACCAGCCATGTAGTTGATAATATTTGTGTCTACAGGTTGGGACACCTTCTCCCAGTCTCAAGGTGCCTAGGAAACCTAATTAATTATGGAATTATGGGGAGCCGCTGTGCTAATATAGAATCAGGGAGGAGGGAGTTGGGTGTCTTGGGGGATATTTATAACGAGCTGTGGCAGTCTAGTGAGTCACTGCTCTGCTCTCCAAGAGGACACACCTGCCTCCCAGGCAGGGATGCTGTAGCTCTCTGGTCAGGCCTCCTCCACTGCTGCGCTGGGGACACACACACTGGGGAATCCTCCCCTCTTCCCTGGACTCCCCTGGGATACTGCACTACAACCTGTTCCCTCCCCAATTCTACAGCATTTCCCAACAGCCTCCCCCATCCCAGACTGAGGCTACGCTGTCCACCCATGATGCTGTAGACTGGCTGTTCCCTGGGAACATCTCATTCCAGAGGGATTACAGCTGGGAAGGTTTACTTCGGTCAGTCCCAGCCTGCAGCTGGGCTCTTGAGCAGCTTCCATGCAGGGCCAGTTCTTCCAGGAGGCAGAAAGGAGAGGGGAACAAACACTCAGTGAGCCTCTTCCCTATGCCCATCCCTGGAGGTCACTTGGCATCCCTTAGCTGACTGAAGTGTCACAATAAGTTGTATGATGGGTTCCATCACCCACACGTTGCAAGCAGGGAAACTGAGACTCAGGAAAACACAGCTGGGAAGGAGTGCGTAGATAGAAAGTGCTAGATTCAGGCCTAACTAACTCCAAAGCTCTTGGGTTTTTTTTGTTTGTTTGCTTGTTTTTTAAGATCATCTCAAGCTATCAGACTAGTGGTATAAAACACTTTCATATATGTATATATCTTATCTCTCAGAATACAGTAGACTCTTCATTCGCCAGTTGCTTCAGTTCCAGTTTGTAGAGTCTACTTACGGTACATTTATCCAGCATCCCCATGGGTGCTGGTTAACTGAGAGTCAGCCTCCTGTATTGAGGTCAGGGCCAAACAGAAAATTGAATAACCTCCAAACTAATAGAAAAATTCAGTGGCGAAAAAAATAATAAGGGGAAGCCGGGATGGCTCAGTGGGTTAAGCGCTCACTTTGCAGCACCGAGGACCGAGGATCGAATCCCGGCCCCGGCCTGTGCGGACTCATGTGCTGAACTGGGGAGTGCCCCCAGTTCAGTTCTCTCTCTGTCTCTGTATCTGTATCTCTCTCTCTCTCCCTCTCTCTCTCTGTGTCAAAAACAATAAATAATAATAATAATAATAATAAATCCAAAAGAAGTAACAAAAAGAGAAGAGAAACAGGAATATAGAACAGATAGAACCAATAGAAAGCATAAAGTACATTTAATCCCTAATATATTCATAATTAGATTGAATATAAATGGACTAAATGCTCCCATTAAAAGATAAAGATTGTCAGAATGGACAGGACAAAAGCCAACTCTCTGCGGTTTACAAAAGATACATCTAAAACAATAAGAATTCAGAAAGATTAAGGGCAGAGCCAAAGTCTGAGGCAGGGATCTTTGAGGCTATAGGACATACTCCGTCTCCCGGTTTTCAGCCCTCCGCTTGCCCCTTTCTCACCTTGGCCTCCCTTGTCCCCTGAGGGAGCTCTTGCCAACATTGTGATCATTTGTGTATGTATGTATGTGTATATATGTATTTATGTGTTTATTTATTTTATTGTTTTTTTGACAGAGCTAGAGAGACAGAGAGACAGAGAGAAGCGGGAGGGCCCAGAATGGTCTCCACAGATGCACAATATTAGTTTTCTACATAGTTTCATTCCACAGGTGGGGGCAGGTCTTCGCAGGTCAGGAACTGGCTGGGGGCCTCCCGCATGGGAAGCACACCCTGGGGAAAGAGCAGAACCAGTGGCTTCCCACATAGGTGAGAACCAAACTGGGGGCACACCCCACCCAGTTCAGCTTATGGGTCCACACAGGCTGGGGCCAGGACTCGATCTTCGGTCCCTGGGGCTGCAAAATGAGTGCTCAACCCACTGAGCCATCCTGGCTTCCTCCAACATTGGATTTAATGGAAGGCACCCTGGCACCAGTATTAGATGAACCAACCACGTGACCCTGGACCTTCTTAAGTGACCTGAGCCTTAGTGTCCTTCTGTGTAAAATGGAACAATAATTTATACCTTATAGGGCTGTTGAAAGAGCTAGAGACAAGTTCACTGTACCCACTACACAGTAAAACTAAAATTACATTTCTTTTTTGTTTATATTGTGATAATTTTCCATGTGTCCATGTAATTGGTAAGACTCTATGGGCTGTTGCTGACAGTCTGATAGAATATTAAAACCTTTTCCTTGTGTGTTTTTGGTGGGGGCAGAGGGTGGGAGTTGAGAGGAGGAGTGGGGGTGAGTCTACTCTTCCTTCCAGGCTGGGAAATTCGAGTGGGGCCAAGGGGTAACTCTAGAATGTTCCTGTTTGTTTGCAAGCCTGACCAATCTGTCACTTGGTCTTTGAACAGGTCATACGCCTGCTCAAGCCCTAGCTTGGTGACTTTCTACTGTCTGTGTGTCACAGCCCCTCCTGTGTTCAAGGCCTTTGATGGCTTGCTCTCTGCCCTCTCCTTCTACCTGGACTCAGCCCTTCCCTCACCCCTCCAAGCCTGGCAGGCTGTCCCCGCTGTCTCCACCAGGGCTGGCCCTCCTCCTTTGTTATCCAGGCTCACATTCCCTTGTCTGGCATTCTGAAGTTCAAATGCTCTAAACAGCAGACTTAAAAAAGTGTCTGATATAAACTTCCTGATTAGATGACAAATCTGGTCTACCAGTCTACCATGATGTAGGATTATTTAAAATCTTTATTATCTCTTATTGCTCGTACGGTTTGCTGCAGAAACTTTGCTGTGTTTAATCGAGGGTGCTGCCCCAGACGCTGCTGGGGTGTTCTGTAGTGCGTGAATTCTGGAGCCCGGACAGCCTTGAAAATCCACACGTGTCTAACCCCAGGGCTTTGGGTCGGGGGCTGCGAGCCTGCAGTAATGACAGCCTGTGGTCTACTCTGTGTGGGTGATTTATGTCCTTATTGCTCATCCTAGTCACCACCTAGAATGGCATTACCCCTCCAGTTCACAAATGATACTGAGACCCAAGGTTATATAGCCGGGAAAGTGGCCGAACCAGGTTCTTCTGAATGCCCAGCCTCTCACTCTTCCTCTCTCCTCTGTTCCTCTCCTTTCCTCAGGAGCCAGCCTCCTGACCCCGATCCTTTTGATGCCCCTGGGATGTCTATCCAAAATAAAGCCTCATTTTGCTCATTGGCAGTATGCATTGAGGGCTTCCCATACTCTAATGTGCACACAAGATCTTAAGACACGGGTTCTAAGTTAATAGGCCTGGGAGTGATATTCTGCATGCCTGACAAGCTCGCAGTTGCTGTTGGACCCCACTTTGAGGGGTAGAGAGCTAGGGAACAGGTGGAGATAGAGTTGAATAAGACGCCATGTCTGTTGTCATCAGTGTTATGTACCTGACCTGAAGGTGGATGTGATTTTTATCCTCATTTGATAGATGAGGAAACAAGCACAGAGAGGTTGAGTAGCTTGCTCAAGTTCACACAATTCAAAAGAGACAGAGCCAGGATTTGAACTTGGGGAGCCTGGCTCAAATTCACACTGTTAACTATTACTACATAGCACATAAGTTGGAGAAATGGAACCTGTCAGTGAAGTGTGACAAGGCAGTCATTGCAGATGGGCTGGGCTCTTTTTAGCACATGGAGAATATTCAGAGTAATTGGATAAACCCATTTTCTTTAGAAACTTTTTCTAAAATGGATTGTAGGGGATGCCGGGATGGCTCAAAGGGTCGAGCCCTTGCCTTGCAGCCGTGAGGTCCAGGAATCGAGTCCTGACCCCGGCCCAGGCAGGCCCATGTGGGAGGCCCCCAATTCGGTTCCGGTCCCACACAGCCCCACATCCACATGTGTGGAATGAAACCGTGTCAAAACGAATGACGTGCAGCTGTGGAGACTGTTCTGGGCCATTCCCTTCTCTCTGTCTCTCTCTCTCAAACAATAAAATAAAGCTATAAATAAATAAATTAATTAATTAAAAATAAATAAATAAATAAATTGTACATCTTCCTTCTGTACATAATTTAACCTTTTGTTGATTACTCAGGCCACTACTATGATTACTGATGTATGTAACCACAGCAGGTGCTCGAATAATGTCGTTTCATTCAGTGTCATTTTGTTTTAACGTCAATGAGATGCTGTAGGAGCTTAACTCTTGTTTATATCAATTAATCTAGGGGAAAATTGATTTTGTTGTACATCGTTTTGCTTAAAGTCACAGAACCTATTAATGACATTGAAGACTTACTGTCTTCTAAAATGTTAATTCTCAAACTATCAGCTTTCAGTTTCTCAAAGCTGTTCCTATACGTGCTTCCAATACACCGTGGCCTGAGAAACCAAGTGACCAACCTCGTTAAAACTCTGTGTAAAGTAAGGGTATACAGGTACAGAGTGAGGCTAGAGCCATTTCTTTAAGACAAACATGCTTCAGGGGAATCTGGGATGTCTTAGTGAGTTGGACACTCACTTTACAGCCCCAGGGTCTGAGGATCGAATCCCAGACCTGGCCCATGGAGGCCCATATGCTGAACTCGGCAAGAATCTCCAGTCTGGTTCTTGCCAGGGCAAGCCTCCCACGTGGGAGGCCCCAGCCCAGTTCCCACCCTGCGAGCCCCCTCCCCCTCCGCCCCAGCCCACCTGTGTGAAATGAAACTGTTGAAAAAAAAACAACTGATGACATACAACTATGGAGACTGTTTCGGACTCTCCCCCTTCTCTCTGTCTGTCTCTGTCTCTCTCTCTGTGTGTCAAAAACAATAAAAATAACTTAAAAAATAGACAAACATGCTTCAGCTATTGCACATGGAATTTATGAGATTCTATTTGGTTGCTCATTTACATGATTTTGCTTATTTCTTGATGTATGGCACCCTTTATATCTTATTTACAAACTGGAATGTGATTGGGCTCCAAGGGGAATTTTTCAAAGCTGCCTAGAGTCCCATTTTATACTCTGGGGTGGGACATGGGCCTCTGCATTTGGAACCAGCAGCTCTTACTGAGCGCCTACTGTATGTTTACAAGCTCTGGGCACTATGGACACAAAGTCCTGCAAGCCTGGTCCTCGTGCATTATCACAATGTCAAGCTGACTAGACAAGTTGCAACACATGAAGCCAGCTAAGTTGCCTATATTTAGTATATTGATATCACCGTCAGAGAGGGCTAGTGACAGCATTACCGCAGCTCAGCAAGGACATCTGCGGGGAGGGCAGCAGAGGCCACCTGGTGCGGTGAGGACAGCCTAGATGTGGGCTCAGCAAACCAGGCTCAGGGTTTTTGCTCCCTGGCCTGCCAGAGGATTCATGGCCTCTCTGAACACCAGATTCCCCATCTATAAAATGGAGAAAAGCCTCTCCCCCAACCAAGATTGTGATGAGAGAATGCCTGGGAAATCACCATGCAAACTGTAGCGTGCTGTCCACACATGTGTGGTGAGACTCGCACAGGTGCAGGGAACCCTGACCCACTCTGGTTACTTCCAGCAATGAGGCTGTGCTGGGAAGGTAGGAGGTCCGGCAGGGGTCTCAGCAGACAGACAGCAGCCTTCCAGGACAACTGGATCCTCACTCTGGAGTCTTTGGATGCTCGGACCAAACCCAATTATGGAATTTCTTCTCCTGATGTCTTCTGCTGCCTCTGTCCAACCAGAAGGTCCCCAGGGGCCAGAGTTTTAATGCTGGGCTGCCTCTCCTACATGCCCTCCCTCACATGGTGGCCTGTGTGCCCGGCCAAAACCTGGGCTCCTAGGCCCCACAGTGCAGAGTTGTGCCTATGGGGGCTGTGGGTGCATCTTGCCCTCAGAGAGAGCAATGCACACTGTCCATTGCAGAATGGGAGCTATTTTTATAGCTGGAGGACAGTGTTGAGGCAGTTAATCTGCCTATCATGTCTCACGTGCGACTTGGTGAGGGCCAGCCACAGGCCATGCTGTGTGATCTGGGAAGGTGGTGGTGTCCCCAGTCTGCATGTTCTGCAGGTTTCTCTGGTGGATGGCACTCTTTTCAATGAGCCCTGCACCCAGCTACTCACTGGCATCTCTGTGTGTGCTCCCCAATCCCATGATTCAATCCTGCACGCAGTATTACTACACAAGGATGTTCATTGCAGCATTAGACAGAGTAGAGGAGAATTAGAACCAGCTTACAAGTCCAGCAGTGTGTGGGGGGGGCGTTAGTTACTTAGTTACATATACTTATATGGCAGTGTGTATGAATGCATGAAGAGTTATGTGACCAGAGAATATTTAATGACAAGGAATAAATGCTAAAGGAAAGTGCCAATTTGGCATTGTTTATATGTGTGTATGCAAATATGTCTGTGTACATTCATCTATACATGCATCATTTACATAGGAAAAAGACAAGATTTTTATATAAAAATGTTAACAGTGGTTGGCTCTTGGTGATTTCTTTTTGTTGTTTTTTTGGGGGGGGAGGTTGTAATTTATTTTATTTTATCATTATTTTTTAGTTATTGTTTATTTAATTTATTGGGGTGACATTGGTTGGTAAAAATCACATAGGTTCCAGGTATACAATTCTACATTACATCATCCGTTTATTGCATTATGTGCTCAGCACCCAGAGTTAGCTCTCTGGTTCTGGGTGATTTCTTATGAGCAAACTTTGTTTTCTTTTTTATGCTTTTCTCTTTTTCTGCATTTTTTACAACAAATGTGTTACTTTTATCATCAGGGAAAAAAACCATAAACATCATGAAAAATCACAAACAACCAAATCCTGTCCTCCGAAAAGAAATTTGTAAGTCATTTCTCTTCCACTCACTTGAAAGATTCAGTTTTCATGAGAGAGAGATGTATTTGGGGGTGGGGGAATGGGGTTTTCTGTTAAAGGCCTGACGTTCTGATGGTGGAATGTGGAGTATCAGCGATCTCATAGAGAGGCAGCGAGGACCGCAGAGGTCTCCTCTGGTCTTCCTCTCAGGGAGGCTGGAAAGGTGGCTGGAGCTCAGGAAGGTAGAAGTGTCCAGAGTGGACAGAGCCAGGACACTTTCCAGACAGAGGAGCTTGTCACCAACATATGTAAAAGGAGTTAGAGTGAAGTGGACGTTTATGTTGTCAGCTAAAACAGTGACCACATTTTTGTTTCCCTTCTTGGGGGAAATCACTGTCCTTTTTCCTCCAGAGGGAAGAGAGGGAGAGAGAAGGAGCCTTAACAAACTATCAAAACTGTCACCGTTGATGACCGCTGGGTGCATATGGAAGGGGGAAGATGAGGACATTTGCTTTTTAATTTTGTCTTTTATACAGTTAGAAAAGGGAGAGCCTCACAGGTGATTTTTATTTTGTGGGCATGTGGGTTTTGGGAAGTCTTCAATTTTTTTATTGTGAATACAGGATACCTTTGTAATTAAGGGGGAAAATGTCATAATGAAAGGACCAAACATGTGGTTGGACACTGGGTGGCCATCCTGCTGTCCCACCTGCAGGCCTCAGACCACCCTCACTCTAGGGCCAGAATCCTTAGGCTCAAAGCTGCCCACACTCAGCAGGCGGTGAGAAACAGGGCAAAGAGTAAGCAACCTTAGTCCTCCACGCTGACCCCTCCAGCCCCTCCGGGCAAATCTCTGACCCCTGGGCCTCAGCCCTGGACGGCTCATTTCCAAGTTGTGGTCTTAGCTATCTCCCCAAGCTTGACCCCATCCGTGACTCCCTGCCATCTGCCAGCTGCCAGGCCTCCCTGTTTAGCTGGGCTCCAGCCTGGCCCCTCTGGCCGGCCTTTTCTGGGGGCTGGGGCTGCCCAAGAGCTTCGCTCATGGCTACAAGGTATTCGAGGCTGCAACTGCAATCTCAAGAGAGAAGCCTCCAGCCTTCACACAAACTGTCTGGGGTTTACTTAGCCTCGGAGATCAAGACTCACCCTCTCAGTCCACAGGTGAGCACAGCACAAGATCCATAGAGAACGCTGAGCGAGAGACCGTGTGTGACCCCAGCTTTAGGAGGCCCCTGCCAAAGCATCAGGCTCAGGGGCCCTGAGGCACCTGTCAAGTCCTGCCCCCTGTAATTGTAAGCCCAGCTGCGGGGCCCTGAGCACAGCCATCTGAGCTGGACTTCCCCCATCTGTAAAATGCAAAGGATAATGATCTCTTATTCAGGGACTCCACCAGGAGCAAATAGGTTCATGTATGTGAAAATGCTTTGTGAGCTAAAGGTGCTTGAATGGCATTGTCTGTGAAAATCCATTCTGGAGCTTCGAGAAGTTTAAAAACAAAACAAAACAAAAACCCAACTAGTTCTCAAGTGTCTGTTACCCACTAATTACACGTGCTCAGTGCTGAGTTCAATTCCCCTAGCAAGTCAAGAAATAGAAGATGTGGGAAGCCGGGATGGCTCAGTGGGTTAAGCGCTCACTTTGCAGCCCCGGGGACCGAGGATCGAATCCCAGCCCTGGCCCGTGCGGACCCATATGCTGAACTGGGGAGTGCCCCCAGTTCAGCTCTCACTGGGGTGAGACCCCGGCCCAGTTCCTGCCCTGTGCAGCCCCGCCCACCTGTGGAATGAAACTATGTGGAAAAACCGATGATGTGCAGTTATGGAGACTGTTCTGGGCCTTCCCCCTTCTCTCTGTCTCTGACTCTGTATCTCTCTCTCTCTCTCTCTCTCTCTCTGTCAAGGATGATAAATAAATCTTTAAAAAAAAAAGAAAAGAAAGAAATAGAAGATGCATATGACTCGTCACCAAGGAACATATGCTCAATTTGGAGAAATGGAGCACTCACATTAAAAGTTTATTTTCTTCCCATTAAGGCTTGAGTTTGAATTGGGGGACATTCAGATGTCAGGGGGAGGGGTGGTGGGGGTGAAGGGGAAGAGCCTCCAGCCTGGAGGTAGATAAACCTGGGTACAAATTGGAGCTCTTCCCCTCACTAAGTGCCATGAGACTGGGTAGTCAGTTTCTCTCATTGGGCCTCAATTCCCTAGGCTGTGAAAAAAAAACAACAATGCCTATCACATTAAGTTGCAGTGAGAATTAAAGAAAACTGCATATTAAGTGCCTAACTTCAATATTATAAATAGCTCCAAAGTGAAAAATCAACACAGTTCCCCTTTTTTTTTAAATTAATTTTTAGGCGATGCCAGGATAGCTCAGAGGTTAAGCACTTGCCTCGAAATTGTGAGGTCTGGGGTTTGATTCCCAACTTGGCCCGTGCAACCCTATATGCTGAACTGTGGCACAACTGGTAACCACTGGGATGGCTTGTCGGCAAAGGTTCTCACCTCCCATGCAGGAGGCCCCCGGTTTGGTTTCTGCCCCACATGGTCCCACATCCACCTGTGTGGAATGAAACTATGTCACAACTAATGATGTACAACTATGGAGACTGCTCTGGGCCCTCTCCCTTTCTCTCTCTCTCTCTCTCAAAAAACAATCTCAAAACCTTCTCTCAAAAACTCTTTAAATTTTTAATTATGCTAAAAAACATAAAATTTACCATATTAACCATTTTTAAGTGTACAGTTCAGTAGTGGTAAGTGTATCTACATTGTTGTGCAATAAATCTCTAGAATTTTTTTATCTTGTAAAACTGAAACTCTAAAATAATAATTCCCCATTTCCCCCTCCCCTGAGTTTCTGGTAACCACCATTCTACTTTCTGTTTCTATGAACTTGACCAATGTAGAGACCTCCTGTAAGTGCAATCGTGCAGTATTTGACCTTTTGTGACTGGCTTATTCCACTTCGCACAATGTCTTCAAGGTTCATCCACATGGTAGCATGTGACAGGATTTTCTTCCTTTCTAAGGCTGAATAGTATTCCATTACGTACAATATTCATATATATCTATATATCTATATATCACATTTTGGCTATCCATTCATCTTCAAAGGACATTTAGATTGCTTCCACCTCTTGGTGGAATTGTCTAGCACACTGCAATAAACATGAATGTGCAAAAATCTCTTTGAAACCATGCTTTCAATTCTTTTCAATATATATCCACATGTGGATTGCTAAATTATATGACAGTTTTTTTATTTTTTTAATTTACTTTTAAAATATTTATTTTTATTGTTTTTGATATATGTAGAGAGAGACAGAGAGAAGGGGGAGGGTCTGGAGCAGTCTCCATAATTGTACATCATCAATTTTTCCACATAGTTTCATTCCACAGGTGGGCGTGGGGCTGCACAGGGCAGGAACTGGGCCAGGGTCTTGCCCTGGTGAGACCTGAACTGGGGGCACTCCCCAGTTCAGAATAAGGATCCACACTGGCCTGGGCCAGGATTCGATCCTCGGACCTTGGGGATGCAAGATGAGCACTCAACCTGCTGAGCCACCCCAGCATCCCCTATTTGTTATTTTTTGAGGAACTTCCATATTGTTTTCCATAGCAGTTGCATCATTTTACAATCCCACCAATGGTGCACAGTAGTTCCAATTTCTCTACATTCTTGCCAACACTTGCTATCTTCTATTTTTTTTAAGATTTATTTTATTGTGTTTGACAGAGAGAGAGAGACAGAGACAGAGAGAGACAGAAATAAAGGGGAGGGCCCAGAGAAATCTCCATAGTTGTACTTCATTAAATTTCAACATAGTTTTCATTACACACAGGTGGGTTGGGGGCCACGCAGGGTGGGAACCTGGCTGGTGGCCTCCTTCATGGGAAGACTGTTCCACTGAGCTGTGGGTCGAACGGGGAGCCTCCCACATGGGAAGCTCACTCTGGTGACAAGCGAACTGGGGCCCACACTCCAGTTCAGCATATGGGGTTCACACAGGCTGGGGCTGGGATTCAATCCTCAGACCCCAGGTCTGCAAGGGGAGAGCTTAACCCACTGAGCCATCCCCACACCCCCTTCAACTTTTTTTTTTAAGAGTAGTTATCCTAATGGGGGTGAGGTAAACAGGGTCTCTTTTTTTGCAAAACTTGTAATTTCTTCTGACCCAGCAATGGTTCTAATGAGTCTGATCATGGGATGGACCCAGCATTTGGTCAAAGAAGTGTGTGTTTTCTGTGATCCTTGAAGAGCCAGGCAAAGCTGGGCAGCATGCCAGTGCTTTCAACCTGCTCAGAGCTGTCTACCCCTGGCCTGTGGCTGGAGAAGGGCACACGTGAGCCGCAGAGGCAAGCTAAGCCTGCCACCAGGTTTGCGTTGGCTAAAAAGATGCCACCAAGGAAACAAGGCGCTCTTCAGTGGGGCCAGATCCCCTGTGTGGCCCCTGTCACCCTTTCCCGTGGCCTCTCACTGCTTTGTTCCTCCTGACATCTCTCCCAAGTAGGCTGACCAGACGTCCCGTTTGAAACGGGACAGAAAACAATGGTACTGTCCCATTTCAAATGGGACGTCTGGTCAACCTGCTGACACCTTAGCCCAGTGAGAGCAGGCTGACCATTACGTACCATTTGGAACAGGACAGTATTGTTTTCTGTCCCGCTTCAAATGGGACATCGGGTCAGCCTACCCCCAAGGTCACCTTTGGTGAAGAAATTGTTGAGCAGTTAAAAGCCAGGGCTGCTGGGTGCTGTTGAAGGGGCTTTGGCGGGGAGGGCCTCCAGGCCTGATTGAGGGACAGGTCGAGACAGCTTGGGGTGCTGCGCAGCTGTGGGAGGGCCCTTATTTGGGCAGCGGGATCAAAAGCTCGGGTGCTGCCCAGGAGAAAGGGAGGAGCAGGAGAAAATTCCAGACGAGCAGTTCCATAGAAAGAGCATCAGCTGACTGTTCGGGGTACAGTTGAGCAGGGCTAGGGGTGCTTCCCAACAAAGGGACAGTGGGTGCAGTGGTTAGATCATGGCTTGTAAAGTTAGGTGAAACGGGTTCAAACCCTACCTGGCTCCACCACTGTGTGGTCTTGGACAAGCGATGGAAACCCTGATCCTCAGTTTCCTTCTCTTTAAAATGGGAACAAAAGTGCAGCCTCAGTGAGCTGTGAGATCAGTATTATTTACATAACAGCGGCTGTTTACTAAGCACCCCTTTTGCAGGGGCTCTGTCTAGCACGCAGTATTGCACGCAGTACAGTACAGCAGTCAAGAGTGAAGTCTCTTGCGTTTAATAGACCTCGGCCAGACGTCTAGATCTGCTACACGTGGGACCACAGGCAAACTATTAACCTCCCTGGGCCTCCGTCTGCTCACCTTTAAGAGGGGGATGATAAATGGGAACGATAACGCCTGTCTCCCCAGGGTGACACATGCACAGTACTTGCGTCCAGCAAGTACTCCTGACGTGCCTACTACGTGCTGCGCTGTGCTGGGGGCAGGCGGGCAGGTGCATTAGGCACAGTGCCGCCTTCAGGGCCTCATCTTGAATGGACAAGGCAGACAAGGAAGCCGCTCATTTTAATATCATTGCGGAGTGGGGAAGACAGGGCAGTGCTGTCCACAGGGCCAGAGGCTCGCAGCCCCATTTGCAAAGTGCCTTTACATAAAATAAAGATTGGTTCCGATCAGAGTGAGGCGGAGCTGGTGGCGAGGGGGCGTGGCTTCCAGCGCCCTCCTGATGCCACCCCTCTTTTTCTGGGATCCTCCTGTAGCTGTTGGGCTTCAGAGGACCCCTGGATTCCTCTGTGTCGGTCCCCTCTTCCCAGTGCACATGGGACTGATGGGTGGCTGTGCTGAGGCTTTGAACCCACCCCGGTGTCTGCTCCAGCCTTGGGAAGAGGATCCGTGTAACTCGTGAGTGACCAGATGTGCTGGAGACTCAGCAATATGGGATGAAGAGGCCGTGGGACTGAGGGCAGCAGGGGCAGCAGGGGCAGCCGTGGCACCGGGAGAATGCTGGCCTGACATCTGGGGCCAGGAGAGAGGGCAGTTGTCCCTTCCAAAGAGACTCCCAAGAGATTCACTGACCGCTCGTTCCCGCATTTCCCTGGAGGAGTGTCCTGGGCACACTTGTCCTGCTCCCACGTCAGCAGGATGTTGTGGGGGGTGGGTGGCTACAGAGTTACTTTCACGCACCCCCCTGCAGTCAGTCCAGCATGTGCTCACTCCTGTGCATGGTCAGATTCCTGTGTTCACAGGCTCACAGCCTCCCAACCCCAGCACTGAACCTACCTGTCACCAGAGACACGTGTGAACCTGACAGGGCAAAGGTGGCCTCTTGTCAACACAGACTGAGCATGAGGGGGGGGGGGCGTCCTGGCTGAGTGCCAACGGACAGAAGGCTGGCCTCGGGCGTGTCGTTGACCCTCGCAGGGGCACCTGAGAGCGCCTGCCTGGGCTACTGGTCTCCCCCGCAGCCAGAGGGAGGCTCCATGAAGCAACCTCCTCTTTCTCCTCCTCCTCAGGGCCTGTCACCATTTCCACACACAGCAGGGTCTGTGGGGGCGGAGGCTTTTTCCAGACATGTATTTAAGTGAGGAGAGAAAACAAGGCGAGTCGCCCAGGATTTGCCAAGTCAGTAGGCAGGAACGCAACCCGGGAGGCCAAAAATAAGACGCCGCTGAGGGTCACCCTGTTCTCCTGAGCAGGAGACGGTTTGCGGCCCGTGCTGAATGCTCCATAATCACGCTTTTGTCTGACAACGGCCCTTGATCCCAGGACATTGGGCTCCTGGTCAGAAGGTAGCAGAGCCCTGATTGTGGGCAGTGAGTAATGGTGACTCAGGGAAATTCGCAAGGACACAAGGAACACCCCCTAAGTCATCCAGGGACAAACCCTGGTTCCCTCTGTTGGTCAGGAAGCAGGGAGTTCTAGCCCTTATCACAAGGGAGGAATTTCTAAAGTTTTCTCTGGAACTTTGGCGGAATTCTATGGGATCTTTCAGAGGGAACATTAAGATTTGGGTGGTTTTCGGGGGAAATTACTAAAAAATTTGACCTTTATATCTACTTATAAAGTAGCTCCTTTTCTCTTATAGCTCCAAAGTATATTTATCTCTTTATCCTGACTGGACATTTGCTAGCTTGTACTCCAGAAAGCCATAACGACAGTAATAACAACAGCTCATATTTCTTCAGCCCTCACAACTGGTCTCTCCTCATATTTTTGTTTCGTCAAATCCAAGGCTCCATCAGCCTTCATATGCGCCATCATTTATGGAGCACTAAAGAATGCTGCCAAGTCTCGCATAACACATTGATTTGAAGACTCACCCTGAGTTCAGAACTGTTCAGAGGGCATCTTAGAATCAATGAAATACAGCAACTAAGTCTCAGTTGTCACCCCTGCCTTACAGATGGGGAAACTGAGGAACACAGAGGCTGAGCCAACCTGTTCCAACGTCACATAGCAAGTATGTGGTACAAAGGGGATTCGAACCCAGAGTTAGGCTCCAAAGGCTTAGCTTGTAAGCACTGTGCTATGTTGTGTCTGAGTTCGTGGTGTCGGTCCAGGGCAGGACAGTGGGAAGGACTCAAAAGCGGGAAAGTTGGACCCCCCTGCCCCCTCTCCCTCATCACGCCCAGGGCCAACGTTGGTGATGTCTTCTTGATGTGTCTTCCCAAACTTGTCCTGGCTCTTGCTCCTCTCCTGCCCCCAGCAGCTGGCACCCTGCTGCCACCTTCTCACTTCTCTCTTGCCCTTGCTTGGACTGGTGCAGTAGCCTCTGAGCTGTCACCTTCCTCTAACCCCTCCAGCCCCCAACACACACGGAGTCAGAGCTCTCTTCCTAAAACGTGAATCTGATCTTCTCGCTGCTTCAAAACCTTGGAGGGGTCCAAGTTCCAGCAAGCATTTGTTTACTCACTCATCGGCCTCAGCCCCTACTTGGTGTCAAGTTCTGAGGATATAAAGGTGAGGAGACCCCAGTGGGGTCCACAGTCATGGTCTCAGGGGGCAGAGGTGACCCAGTGTAAAAATGCTTCGACGGGGGTGTGCTGGGCCCCAGACAGGAGCACCTGCTCTGCAGACTCAGGGAGCACTGGGTGGAGGATGAGTGGGAGTTCAACAAGCAAAGAACAGCCAGGATTCCCAGGCAGAGGAAACAGCATGTGCAGGGCCCAGAGCTGAGAGAGGTGGGAGCAGAGTGTTAGAGGGGATGCGTCCCAGGTGAGTCTGGAAGGACAGCCTCGGAGGGCAGCGGGTGCTGGGCAAGGCTGTCTCTTACTGCTTCCACTTTTCTTTCTCAGCCTCTACTCTCTTCTTTTTCTCTCTCCACAACATTCCTGTACAGTAGATACTGGTTTCCCAAATAAGCATCTTCCTCTTCACACATCCCTCCCCACCCCAAGCAGCAACCTCTCTGCTCAGCAAATTCATCCTTCCAGACCCCCCACCCCCCACCCCCCACCCCCCAGTGAAAACACCCCTGACCTTTGACAGCTCTCTGAGCTCGAAGTCCAGCAGGAGAAGCCTGGGGAGCCAGTCTCAAGTTCAGCAGGAGCATTTTGGAGCATTTTGATAAAATTCAGCCAAATCAAAGTCAAAGTTCTTACAAAGGCCTTTAAGAACTTGCCCAGTCTGGACCACTCCCACCTTCTTGACCCTACCTTCCACTTTTCTACCTTTGCCAACTCGGCTGCAGCTACACCGGTCTCCTCTCTCATCCTTAATATCTACCCTTTGCATTCCTGCCCCAGGTCCTTTGCACTTGCTGTTCCTGGTGCACCTTTTGCCTCCTTTCTCTGTACAGCTCCCTTCTTCATCACTGTCTTCAGATTTTGCTCAAATATCACCTCAGAGAGGTGCAACCAAACATCCTATTTAAAATCGTAACCCTTACCTCACACTCTTCCATGCTTTATTTTTCTCCATCACACTCACCGCCTTCAAAAGCTTGTATGATTCACTTATTTGTTTACTGTCTGTCTTTCCCCATGAAAATGTGAGTTCAGGCGGGCAGGGATTTGGGTCTGCCTGGTTCACGCTGTATTCCCAGCACCTAGCACAGTGCCCGGCATACAACAGGTGCTCAATAAATATTTGTGGGTTGAATGAATGAATTCTGAGTTCTGAGTGTGTGCCAGGCGGCCCCGGGTGCCATGCAGGATGGAGAGCTGAAGGAACGAGGTCCCTGCCCCTTCAAGGGTGCCGGCCAAGCTGGTTCGGGCGGGCAGTGGGACAGGTCCCTGACAGCCGGGTGAGTCCCAGGTGAATCACCACTAATAAGCCGGTGAGGGCCATGCCAAGCTGCTTCCCACACAGGCTGCCGACAGGCCACTGCCTGTCGCCAGGAAACTCCTTACTAAGGATTGAATAGGACCCTGGGCTGGGGCAGGAGGAAGTGCCACCGCCCCTCAAGACCCCACCCATTCCTGAGGACTGAGTCGGCTCACCTGGGCTACCCCACCCCCAGGTCTTGGCGAGATGTTGGTTTCTCAGCCTCAGCTCTGAGATTTCCTTCCTAAAAGGAGTTTCGCTCACTGCGTCCCACGCCCCTCCCGGGCAGGGCCTGTTTGTCAGCTAGCCCTGGCTGGGTCCCTGAGCCTGCAGAGGGAAGACAGCTGGCCTGGCAAACTCAGGACACCCCTGGGTAGCCTGAGGCAGGGTCAGCTGGTCCGTCAACCAGAATTTAAATGTGGGCCTAGGATCAATGGAAATTTTTAAGCCCAATTGGACAGTGCGACGTGGCTTCTGGGTCCATATTCCACCTGCTGCATTGGAACCTTGGGCACCCCAGAGTGCCTTGCCTGAGCCCAGGCAAGATGACCAGGGCATCCGTTTCCATGAACCTCCACTTCCTCCTCTGCCCCACGGGTGGCTGCAGGGCCGGGATGAGATCATGGGTGCGTAGGGCGAGGAACACAGGTGGGTAGCCAGGCCTCTGCCCTGCACCCAGGAGACGGGGCTGCATGGGGGCGGCCGTCACATCGGTGCACTTGAGGCCGCGGCAGGTCCTCCTGCTCCAGAGCCCACAGCTGGGCTGCCTCCCGCTAGCCCTCTGCCTGGCTCTGAAACCCCTGCCCTTAATTATTCACGTCACAGTCATGCACCTATAGCTTTCAACGAATGTATTTGTTGGTCAGTCATCAGAGGTCCAAGGGGCACTGCCCAGCTGCCAGGCACAGTGCCCCGTGGACGGAGGCAAAGGTAGTGAGGCTGGTCCCTGTCTCACCTCCAGTCTAGGGGGTGTGCCGTCGTGTGACTATGCCGCACACGCACCAGCAGGGCCCCCACTCGCGCATGTCTGTAAGGCTCAGGGCTCTCAGCAGGGAGTGGGGGTGGGGTGAGGGTGGGCGTCCGCCAGAGCCCCAAGGAGCTGCAGCTTGGGCCGCGCTGTCGTTGTGCTTTGCTGACCAACATGTGTCATCTAATCCTCACAACAGCTCAGTGATACTGGCAGCTCAGGTATCATCGTGCCCATTTCATGGAGGACAAAACCAAGGTTCCAAGAGGTCAGGTGACTTGCCCAAGGCCACTGTGATTGTGAGTAGCCCAGGGGCTTTTCTGGAGCCCCAGTCTCCTGACCTCTGTACAAAGGTCTGTCGTGCCTTGAGTTCGCACCCTCCCCTCGTGTATTCATTTGTCTGGCAAACACTGCTCGGGTCCTTGCTATCTGCTGGGCACCAACCACAAGCCGACAGCCTAGAGTCGGCAGGCCCAGTCCAGAGAAGAAAGCCCGCACACCCCCAGACGGTGAACTCTTTCGTTCAAGTATGCACTCCACGGTGTGCCAGGCAGTACATGAGGAGCTGGGCACGCAGCTGACAGAAGCGAGTGCGGTGCTCAGGCGCTCTGCCAGCGGGAAAGCAGACAATGCAACTAGTAAGTGAGCCGTGCCCCTGAAGGGACAGGACACGGGGGGGGTGTGACGGTGCCCAGGGAGCCGCTTGACATGCAATGGTCACGCGTGCCTTTCCAAAACAAGCCATATCTGCTGGTGGTTTTGTTCTTTTAACTGTTTGAGAGAAGGTGAAAGAGAGAGAGAGAGAGACAAGGGGGAGGGCCCAGAGCAGTTGCCATAGTTGTACATCATTAGTTGTGACATGGTTCCATTCCATGCAGGTGGATGTGGGGTCCCGCGGGGTGGAAACCGAGCAGGGGGCCTCCCGCATGGGAGGCGAGACCCTTTGCTGTGGTGTCATCCTGGCGGTTACCAGTTGTGCTGCAGTTCAGCATATGGGGTTTGCACAGGCCGGGGCTGTCCCGGCACCCCATTCTTGTGGTTGTTTCTGAGGTGACATGGGAGCAGATGAGGCCTGTGGATATCTGAGGAAATATGCCAGGCAGAGGGAACAGCAAGTGCAAAGGCCCTGAGGCAGGTATGTACTTGGGTGTTTTGAGAAGCACCAGGGAGCTGGGTAGGTAAGGGAGAGAATAGTAGGAGGTAAGACCAGGGAGGTAATGGGGTGGGGGACCTTACTATTACCTATAAGTAATAGTAAGGTCTTTGATTTTACCTGAAGTGAGATGGGAGCCGCTGGAGGATTTTGAGCTGACTTGACCTAGGTTTTAAAAGGATCTCTCTGGCTGCTATGGAGAACAGACTCTCATGGGCCAAGGGGTGCAGGGGAGGCAGGGAGGCAATGAGGGGCTACTGAGATCAACCTGGCAGAGAGGGGCCAGGGTGATGGGGGAGGACTGGGGAGAAGAGGTCGTGTTTGAGATGTGTTTTGAAGGTAGCCCAACAGCATCTGCAGATAGACTGAATGTGGAGTCAGAGAGCAAGTCGGGGTCAAGACCACCCTGGCTCCAATGGGGAGAGGGCCACTCTGCCCAGGCCATGTCTGGCCTGAGTGTGACATCCTTCGCCTGGAGCATGGCATAGGACATGGCACTGCCCAGGAAGACGTGGCGGCTGGATGGTGCTGGGCCTTCCTTCCCTCCAGGGGGCTGCTGAGGCTTCCTCGTTTCATCTTGAATGTTGTGGGGGAAGCAGGGATGGCTCAGCGGGTTGAGTGTTCATCCTGCAGCTCCGGGGTTCAAGGACTGAGTCCTGGCCCCAACCTGTGCAGACCCATATGCTGAACTGGGGTGAACCCCAGTTTGGTTCTCACCAGAGCAAGCTTCCCATATGGGAGACCCCTGGTTCGGCTCCTGGCGTGAAGGGGTGTGCTTCCCATGTGGGAGGCCCCCAGCCAGTTCCCGCCCTGCACTGCCCCCACCCACCTGTGGAATGAAACCATGTAGAAAACGGATGATGTGCAACTATGGAGACTGCTCTGGGCCCTCCTCCTTCTCTCTGTCTCTGTCTCTGTCTCTCTCTCTGTCAAAAGCAATAAAAAAATAAAAATAAATAAATGTTCAAATGTGAACTGGGCCTAGCAGCTGCCATGACTCTCCCACTCTGGGTGGGACCATCAACCCACATAACCTTTTTGGAAGCAGTTTGTCCCTATGTATCAAGAGTCTTAAAACTCTGCATACCCTTTGACCCAGTGAGTTCCTTTCTAGGAAGCTCGCCCAGAGCAAGTCACCTGAAATGTAGACCGCACTTCATGCATCAAGACCTTCACTTAGGTTACCATGCTGCTCTTAAATTCCTGCGTCCTAAGAGTTTGTCAAAGAACAACACTTATGCTACAATGTCAAGGGGAGACGATACTGTGGGAATATAGGAGGGAAGAAATAGACTAACAGGGATTATCTCTGAGTGACTGGATATTGCATTGCTATTTTCATTTTCTTCTTTATATTTTGCTGCACCATATTAATGTTCTAAAATGAACACGCATTACCCTTAAGATAATTTGATTAAAAAGCAGAATTAGAACAAAAAGAGAAAGGAAATGTGAGTTCCCAGAAGCTGAGGAAGCACAGCAGAGGCCAAGGCAGAAAGGAAAACTAATGACCCATCCCTTTCAGGGAAAGGCAGAGGCCACGTGGAGGGAGGCTGGCAGGCAGGCCTGGTGCCCCGCCAGCGGCCTGGCTCACCTCCTGCAGTAGGGCTGTCCAGGGGGCGGGGCTGAGAATTGTGGCGGGAGAGAGCAGAGGCCCCTCCTTCTCCCCAGGCCTCGGTATGATGCGTGTCTCCCCCTCTTTGGGCCCCTGCAGCCCTCAGAATTTGCCCCTCCTCTCCTCTGTGTCCCTTACATCTGGCAGGAAGCCTGCTGCTTTTGTGTCATGTGTGTAGCCTTGTGTGTTTCTCCGGATGACTATGAGCATCCTGTAATCAGGGGTTCTCAAAATGTAATCCCTGGACCAGCAGCTTCAGCACCACCACCCAGGAACTCGACAGAAATGCAAATTCACAGGCCCTCACCCCAGACCTACTAAATCTGAAACTCTGGAGGTGGGGCCCAGCAGTCTGTGTTTTATGGAGTCCCTCAGGGCTACAATTTGAGAACCACTGCCTTATGGTATAGTAAAGCCTCACTGTTGTCTATGTTTTACACAGATCGTTTCATTTTACAGATTGCCATGATTCCCACTTCACAGACAGAAAAGAGCTCAGAGAGGTTAGGCGCCTTGCCCAAGGTCACACAGCAAGCCAGAGGCAAAGCTGGGACTCTGAGCCCATGATTTTACTGTAACCTCTCTGCTCTGCAACTGCCTGGAAGGCTCTCTCTCCTGAGGAGTCCAACTAGGGCAAACAGAGTGCCATGGACAGGGGTTGAACTGGAGTTTGAGCACTGGGATGTCAGAGCCCTGGCTGCTCAGTCAGAAGACCAGGCTGATTCCCCGTGAGACCCAGGCAGCCCTGTGGGAGGGAGGGGAGCTATGTGTGCCTGCTGAGGCCCCTCCAGTAATCACAGCCTGCGGCCATCAGAATGGACAAACACTGCAGAGGGAGGGTGCAGCGCCACCTGCTGGCCACAATTGTCAGTGACGCTGGTGGGTCGATGCAGCCACCCACAGATCTATGTCTGAGGAACAAATACCGTGACAGCTTTGCACGTGTCTCTTCCCCCTGCACATGGGCATACACATCCACACGTGGATGTCTGGGCCTGTGGGCATGAGATGCTCTCAGCCACACAGCCTGGCAGAGAGCACTAAATTCACACGTGTATTCATTTATTCCCTCATCAAATGTGCATTGAGAGGTGCAAGTTCACAGTTGCTGCCCCTTGGGCACCGACAGTCTGAGAGATGGTCAAGAACTAGGCAGTCACAAGGTGATGTGGGTAAGGATGAACGTGGTGAGGAATCCACCTGGTGAGGTTGTGGAGGCAGCCCCTAACCCATTTGGGCTGGGGTTGAGAGCAGGGAAGAGTCCTCCCGAAAAACCTATGCCCCACTGGGTCTTACCATACAAGCCGATGTGGGGGTAAAGGAGGCAGAGGCTCATCAGAGCAAAGTGCAGAGGAGGGGCTGGAGACAGGAGCTGGAGCCCTGGTGGAAGGTCTCCTGTGCACGCCGCAGTCTAGACTCTGCCCCTACAGGCAGTTGGGAGCCATGGAAGGTTTTCAGCCGAGCAGCGGCATGGCCAGATCTTAGTGCCCTGCCATATACCGACACATCTGTGCCACAGCTTTGGTTCTGAGTGCTTCTCAGCCCCTCCTGCGGCTGGGCCTCAGATGTGGTTTGTCCCTGTGTGCCATCTTCTGTCACTGCAGCAGCTGCGCGGGATGCGCCTGGGATGGGAGAGGCAGCCCCGCCCCCAGAGAGAAGGACGCTTGTGTCCAGTCTAGAAATGGATGAAACATACAGCAGTCAGGCCTCCCTGGTGCCCTGTAGATGCCCTTCTTTGCAACTCACTAGGCTATTGGGGACAGCTCAGAGGATGTGACCTATTCAGTGTCCCCTCTCTAGGGGGTGGGGACTGAATGAGTGCTGGTGGGTGGTCTATAGGAGGGGAATCTAGACCACTGACAGACACAAGGGCCATCGGGAGGGGACCCTGGGCAGCTGAGAGGGAGGGGAGCGGCACGAAGACTTCCCCAAGAGGAGGTGCCAGGTGGTACTGAAGAGAAGACGTTGGCAGCTCATAGTTGTCTGTACGCGGAGCTGGAGGCCGTGGCTGTCCACGGCTGGCCCTCCACCTGCCTGGCCCCTGGCCGGCCTCCGGCCTGCGGTTTTCCTCTGAAGAGGCGCGGTGGCGGCTTCCGAGAAGCCCCACCAAGACTTTCCTGTCAGGGCCACTCCAAGTTCCTCTTACTGAGGAAGGGGAAGTGGTGGAGTTTCTCCTAAGGGCTTTCAGTTTCTTTCTAAGAAGCTGGAGTGTCCCAATCCCAGGGCCCTTGGCAGAGGCAGGTGTTAAAGGGGCAGAGTTGCGACTTCAGGGGCTGCCCCACTTCACTTCCAAACAAAGCTCCGTTTGGGTTCCCATAGTGCACATTCCAGAAGAGGAAATGAGAGGTGTGTGTGTTTGCAGGCCCTTTCTCACGCTAAATCCTTTCTTCCTCCTCCAGGGACACATCCCCTGAGTCCCCCTTCCCCACCCCACCCCCAACAAGGCATTCTCACACGAAATGTAGCCTTCCCTCTCTCACCAACGTCCCAGGTAGAAAAGTGGCTTCCTCAAGCCTCAAAGCCAACCTTTTCTGAGTCCTGCTGCCTCAGGGCTCTGCTGGGCGGCTGAAAATCTAACCCCCGTGAAGAACGTGAAGAACAGGCGACACCGGCTCCGTGCAGAGTTCGGTCCGGTGGATGTGACCATTTTGGAGGCCTAACGCTTTTTGAGGACAAAATACGGGAGCCCAGAGAACTGAGAGCGTGGCTTCCTGAGAAGCCTAACCGGCGTGGTGGTAAAGTACAAGTCCTCGCATTGTTCTAACAATGGCCCCCATTGATGTTAAGTGCTTATGCTTTAGCAGGCCTCCTGCCAGGCATTTTGCATTAATTTCCTCCTATAATCCCCACAATGATGCCAGGAGAAAATACAATCGTTCACCCCCATGTCAAGCACCCCGCCCAGCTCGCATACATAGCCCGTGGCCCCTGCTTCTCAGGAGAGCTTTTCTCAGAAAGGCGGGGAGGGAAGAGTATCTGCCCCTCAGAGGACTTGGTTGAGGTCTGGTCTCTGATATCCCCACGATTCTCAAAGCAGCTGTGCCTCTCAGGCCTCACTAACGTGGCCAGGGCCCTCCCCCCAGGCCTCAGGAACTGCCCTGGCCTCTTCTGTTTTCTTCTCTGGACATTGTTTTCAGGTTTCTGCTTTGCCAACACAAGCGATCTGGGGACAGTGGGGGGATTCCCCTAAACTGTGATGCTGTTCCATTCAAAAACATCTGCCCAGAGGTCCACAACTGTGTGACTCACGCACTGTTGAGATGGCAAGAAATCTGGCAGCTGCAGGGTGGAAGGGACCAACCCAAACCAGAGGAGACACTCAGAGGGCGTCCGGGTTGAGTAAAGTACAATACAGGATGCCCAGTTAAGTCTGAGTTTCAGAAAAGCAACATTTGGTATATCCTTGTGCTAAAAACAAGCAAACAACAATAACAAAACTGTTGTTTATCTGAAATTGAAATGTAATGGGATGTCCTGTTTTGTATCTGGCAACTAGACACACAGCACCTGGGGCAAAGCTCCGCCTTTCCCAGGGTCCCAGGGGGTGCTGCAGAGAGGGAGAGAGAGAGAGAGAGAGAGAGAGAGAGAGAGAGAGAGAGAGAGAGAGAGCAAGCCAAGCTAAGAGAAAAGCACTGACCTGAGATGAAAACAAACCTGGGGGTGTCAATGGTCAGAGACCTAAACATTCAGCCTCAAGGGTTCCTCCTGAGGGATCTCAAAGGCTTGGTCTCAACCTAGGGCAGAGTTTTGTGTTCAACTTCCACAAAAATGCATGGGTGCCCCTGAAGGAGGCTCTCCTTTCTCTGGGCCATAGTTCCCTCATCTCTGTAATGGAGAGGAGGTTGGATTCCACGCTGGATAAGGATTCTCCCAGCCCTTGATGTTCCTGGTCTATGGGAAACCTGCTGGAAGCAAGAGGTGAGAAGTGGCCGAGGGGCCAGTTCAGAGGAGAGGGGCAGCTTTGCTGGGAAAAGGACCCACTCCCTCCTTCCCCCGGCTCCCGAAGGGAACTGGGCATTGCAACTGGTCACTGGGTGCTTGGTAGGCTCCCCTCGGGTCAGCCACACCCAGTGCGTGCGCCTCCTTGGAAGGGGCCCTGGGGACAGCCCACAGCTGGGTCCATGGCTGCAGTGCCAGGGCCAGTCAGCTTTTCAAATACCCACAGAAATATCTGAGCCACAATGGGGTCACTATTAGCTCCAAATTAGAAGCGTATATTGTAAGGACAACATGATTACATGTCTACAAAATGTTGGCTAGCCGATTGCAACTCAAGTCCTATAGTTTATGTAACTTAGATGTGATGTATATGTGGGTTCATCTGAACGTATTTGAAGGATGAGACCTCTGGAGTGAGGGTCCTTAAGCCCCACAGAGGGCAGTCCTGAGATGTGGAGGCAGGGAATTCCCTCCAGACCAGCAACCATCTTCGAGTCTGATAGTGGAGTGTGAGTGAACCTTAGCAGCCAGTATCTCTGGGGGTAGAGATGGGGGGCCTTGGGAGGCAGGGAAGGCACCCTCTGGAGAGACTGGAGGGGGCCTTAGGGGCAGACTGCAATCTTGACCCTGCCCAGCCCCGGTCGCTCCTCAGGCTGGAATTACTTCTCGACCTGCACCGTTGAAGGGCAGACCGGGGCATGCTAATGCGAAGGCTGCTGGCAGGGCACCTAGGGGCTGGGGGTCCCCAGAATCATCAGCCCCGCCCCTCAGTGCCACCACCAGAAGATAATAGTCCTGGCTGTGAACAATGGACATTTCTCAGTCTTATGTAAAAGCGGATTTCTAGGAAACTTGCTGTATCTGTTTGCTTGGGCTGACACAACCCAGTACTACTGTCTGGGTGGCTTAAACCAGGGATGGCCAACTTTTCTGTATATAAGATCTACTTTTTATCTTAAAAGTGTGTCGCGATCAACTTGTTGTCATAGGCGTAGTCTAAGGGGGAAGAAGGGGTGTGAAATGCATACTATGTTTATACACTGTGTTTCAGTATAAGGTGCATTCCAGCGAGGTATGGGTAGATAAGTAAAATATATGTTCAAAACTATTTTTTATT
>PVKE010001732.1:0-34762 GCA_004027555.1 Craseonycteris thonglongyai
TGGAGGATGACTTCTTGTGGCAAGATGAAGGGGAAGCCGAAGCTGAAGCCACACCATCTGATTCGGAATTGGATCCATATGATGACTGTCTTACAAATGTACCACAAGAGGTCATTGATGAACTTATGATGTCAGAAGAAGAACATGATGAGGATTTTGAAGGATTTTAAGCTCACAATGCTCCTCTGCCTAGAAAAACTTCTTATCATCCCAGTCAGTCACAAACAAGCGTTTTCTGCAGTTCTTCATGTAATTTTCTTTCCAGATGATGCCATCATTGTTAATGTTCTCTTTTGGATTTCTTGTTTCTCGGTCAAGTTCGTGGCATTGCCATTTGTGAAGAGACCTTCCATTATCGTATCAATGTACGGTATATTACGGTATGTTCGAAAAATGTCATTCATTAAAAATTTAATTAAAAAAAGAACTGGTGTTGCCTCGGAAGTGGGGGGTAGTCTTACACAGTGAATATAGGCCTAAACCTATGTTTTAACTTTAAAATTAGGGGGTTGCCTTATACACCCGGTCGTCTTATACGCTGGAAAATACGGCAACTGTTCTAACTCTGGGGCTTTGCACGAGTCATTTAATCTGTCTATATTGAATCTCTTCCACAATTTCTATGAGGGACATAGATTTATGTGACTTGACTAGATAGGATCAAAATGAATTCTTTTTTCTTTAGTAGCTTAAAAAGAATAATGTGACTGTTTTTGTAAAAATTATGTGAACTCATTATAGTTAAAAATCAGACAATTCCAAAAAATTTTAAAAATGAAATGTAAAACATTATTTAAAAAATCTTGTCTCCTAGAAATAAGCAACTTTCATTAGTATTTGATGGACAGCATATGTAGAGACAGAAAGGTGACAGATGGACAAAAATGGTTTGGAAAAATGAGATGATGGTATATTCGCTTTTTAAAATAAAACTATTAAATTTTATCTTGCTTGAAGTTAACTGAAAAAAAGTGAAATAAAATGAAAGGAATTGCTAGATTATATATATATATATATATATATATATATATTTGTTTTTTGACAGAGAGAGAGAGAGATACAGAGACAGAGACAGAGACAGAGACAGAGAGAGAACTGAACTGGGGGAGCTCCCAGTTCAGCATATGGTTCCGCACGGGCCGGGGCCGGGATTCAATCCCCGGTCCCCAGCGCTGCAAAGTGAGCGCTTAACCCACTGAGCCACCCCGGCTTCCCCATGGATTTTAGACCATGTCTGTGCTCCCGCTGATGAGATTCTGACAGCTCTCTGTGATACCCCATCTTAAGCTGTGGTCTTACAAGTATGCGTTGAATGAGTGGATGAATATGTTTCTGCACGACTTGTTTCTGAGAACTGATTTTTCTCAAACTGAGCTAATTCAGCCTTGCATGGCTTTGGCCGCAAGGTCAAGTTTGTGTTTGTTCATGGGTTATTAATTCTCTTGCCAATGTTTATTGAGACGTTATTTCCACGGCACATCAGCAGATCACCCTCCCTTCCTCTGGCGGCTTTCTCTGGCTTAAAGCCTCTTGCTAGACCTGTTTTTGTCCCTCTTCAGCCTCATCTGTTGCTGCCCAGCCTGTTGCTCTGAGATTTCAGCCCCACTAACCTCTGTTCTCCTTAAATGCCCCTTCTTGTCTTGAGGGCTTTGAGCAGGTTACTCCTTCCATTGAGTGCTAGTCCCTATCTTCTCTCTGAGTGTGGTGGTTTATCCTTTATGTCAGTTTGACTGGGCTGTGGGGTACCTAGTTATTTGGCTAAACATTATTCTGAATGTGTCTATGAGGGAGTGTCTGGATGAGATAAGCATTTAAATTGGTAGACTGAGTAAAGCAGAGCAACCTCCCCAATGTGGGTGGGCCTCATCCACTCAGTTGAAGGCCTGACTCGAACAAAAGGCTGCGTAAGAGAGAATTCACTCTCTGCCTGATTGCTTTTGAGTTGGGACATGGATCTCCTGCCTTTGGACCTAGACTGGAACTTACACCATTGGCTCTCCCAGGTTTCCAGCGTGTCAACTGCAGACCTGGAGACATCTAGCCTCTATAACCATGGGAGCCAATTCCTTATAATAATAAATCTCTCCCTCCCCTCCTCCCCTTTTCTCTCTCTATTCTTTTGTGTCATTGGGTTTAGGAATAAGTAGAGCAGATGACCTTGTGTCCCCTTGTAGTTAGAATCTTGTTCAAATCCATGTTATTTGAAAAGTGCTTATTGGCACTTATGCAGACCTAGGTCTCTGTGTTTTTGGAGAAGCTAATGAGGATTGGGTTGCACAAAACTGCTGAAGACTTAAAGGGAGCTGATTAGTCTTAGGCTGTCAGGTTGAATTGGTGGCTTCTGCTCGAGCCATGTGTCCCAGTCATAGCCTACCACCTCCAGTCCAGAGTACTTGGCAGGGTCGCCATTCCCATCATGATTTTTTAAAAGCTGTCTAGATTGGAATTTTTTACATTTTAAATCAGCTGTGAGGGAGAAGTTGTTGGTGAGTAAAAGGCCCTAGATGACATGTTTTCACCCCTGGCATTATCATGGGGGAGGGAAGTGGTATGTAAAACTATAATTAGATGATATTTCAAAGTTTTGCCAAACAGAGCTCTGTGAGCAATTGTTTTGTGCCTTTCCCTAAGCAGAATTATCTCCATTTTGGGCTAACGTGTTCTTTTCAGTTACTCCTGGTATCCCATCTCAAATTAGAGATGGAGGAAATAATTGGGTCAGCTCATCCTTGCTTTGCCAATGCAGGTGTTTTCTATCATGCTTTCTGGGGTGGAGCCCAGTTCTTAATCACAAGCTGTGCACCGGGCAATTATTTTGATAGTAGGGAGAAGATGATAAAGGGCACCTGTTTTGTGCTGTGAGGGTCTCTTCGTCACAGCCATTATACACAGCATCTTTAGGGGAATCAGTGGATTTCCACAACCGCAACAAAGACCCTTGACAAAGTCCCCTCCGATTCAGAAGTGGAGGAAATGAACATTTGGGGCAATAAACAAACTTCAGGTTGCCTGGCTTTTGAGGTCTCAGTCTCTCCAGATATGTCAATAGCCATGGGAAGTCGTATAACCAGAGTCTTAAGTATTGCATATCACTTATATAGAATCTAAGGAAGTCAAATGTGGAAAAACAGTGTAGAATGGTGGTTGCCAGGAGCTGGGGGTGGGGGAGTCAGGGAGATGCTCTTTAAGGGTAGAAACTTGCAACTAGTAGATAAGTAAGTCCTGGAAGCCTGCTGCAGAGTATAATGATCATAGACAACAATACTGCATTATAAACATCAAACTTGCTAAGAGACTAGACCTTCTCCCTTCACAAATAAGAGGTGATAATTATGTTCAGAGATAGAGGTGTTGGTTAAGGCTACAATGGCCATCATATTGTAGTATATAAGTGTATCAGATCAACACGTACACCTTAAACTTACACAGTGGCACTGGCCACTTATATTTCAATTAAAATTTGTCTTCAGTATAGTAATTACTCAGTAATTAGCCCCTTTAGTTGTTATCAGCAGATATTTGGAAACCAAAGGGAGGATTCTTACCAAACGTGCTTTTGGCTCCTGGGGAGACTGGTGCAGTGTGGTCGGTGAGAATGAAAGGGCCCAGGAAGTGGGTTTCTTTCTTTAAGAGATCACACCACATTTTGCAATTAAGCCTTTTATCTCCTGCTGAGAAACAAAGATGCAAACGTGCCTTGAAGCTTTGTTTGCAGAAAATATAGCTTGTCAGTCACCCCTATAACCTGGAGCCGTTCCCTTTGGAATCTCTGCATGGAAGGATCCGTGGCTAGGAGTTCAGTAAAATGACTACAAACAAGCTTCTCTTTTGGTGGAGAATTCCAGCCAGCTTGAAAATGGGGGCAGCTTCCAGAACCAGCTGCACTAGTCCTGCCTTGTTCCAAAGAAGCATCCTAGGAGAATGGGCTTGGGGTTGGTCAAAGCAGCATTTAGCACAGACAGCGGCACAGGAGGTGCCGACTCATGTAAGCCCGAGCGCAGGAGCCTCGGGAAGGCCGTCTGCACTTAGTTTAGGAATCGCAGTACTGGAGACGGGACCTCGGGTAGGGGGCCATGGGGGCTGGATTTGTAAGACTGATGGTCATCTGTCATTTAAGAATATTTAACTTGGGAGCCCTGTGATCGAATTTTGACCCTGGTACCAAAGAAAAATGACTGCTATAGAGAAAGGAAACTTTTAAGTGACTGACAGACCTAAAGCTTTTTATAAATTATTCTATAATGCTTTCAACAGGAGCGCTTTAAGGCCAATCTGCAGAGCTTTGTAATTGCCTCCATCACATTGCTACTCTTGTGACTTGTCCACAGGTAGCTGAGCCAACAGCACATATGCTGCTCCATCCACGCCGAGATGGCAACGATTTGACCATGTCAGTTTCATGGGGACTCCACGCTTTCTGACTGCACTGGGCTGTTTATGATCGTATCCATAGCAACAAGCCCAGAGCCTGCTTCTTCCTAGGTGCTAAATCAATCCTTATTGTGATTGGCTGATTGGTCTCTGAAATGTGTTACTTTCTCAACTATTTAAACAAATTTTTAATCTATGTATCATCTATTTGTCCATGTATTCATTCCATCCCTTCCTCTGTTAAAAGTGCTTTTCATGTGATTCATGCATTCAATTCTACAACAACTCTATAAGGTGGGTACTAAAATTATCCACATTTCCAGATGAGGAAACACTATGAGACACAGAGAGGTTAAGCACTTTGCCTGAGGTCACATAGCTCATGAATTGTGCAGCTTGGATAACCTTGTGGTATGTTCTTTGCCTCAGTCTCATTTTCTCTAAGGCCAGGTCCTTGGGATGTGGAAAAATTTGGAGCAGGATAGATTTTCTCTTTCATACATTTTTTCTAGCCTTAATGATTCTAAATGAAGCTGAAGGCAGAAAAGATGAAAGCCCAGAGAAGTTCAGCTGTGTGTGGGCATGAGTACACAACGCGTACCTGCTTGGAGGGCGTGAGGGGGAGAGGTATGGAGGCCCAGTAGGTACAATCCAGGATGCCCGAAAACTTGGCAATGATGCTTTCTGGAAATGTAAGAATAAAACTCTTCTGACATATAAAACAATTCTCTTCGCATGTCTTAGATGATGGTATCCCCCTTGAAGAAGATTAATATAACATAGCTAGAAATTCTCTTGAAGCTGAGGAAAAGTATTTAACATTTGATAACAAATTTTGACCCTTGAACATTAAAGTATATATCAGTGACTACACATAATCCAATTTTGTTTTTCTGTAGCATTAACTGTACTGATGTTTGGATTTTAAGAAAAGATAATTAGGGTAAAAGCAGGAGTGATGATCCTCATTTATATTCCATTTTCTAAAACTTCTGTTGGTAAACTTCCCTCAACAGAGATGGTTTGGTTTTGCTGATGGTGTAATTTCCATAATGAATAATTCAAAGAAGCACACGCAGAGAATGTTAGCTGAAGACAGAAAAATGTCTTTGAATCCCTGGGCCTTTCGAAGCAGGTACCCGTCTCTCTCTAAAGCCTCTCTCTCGGGGAAAAATGGGGACCGTTCTTAGGCTGATGGGAAATAATGGTGTGATCACTGAAGCTCTTTTCTTGGAAACCTGAGATAGAGAGAAGCCACCTGAACCTCCCCCACATCACTGCTCTGGTATCTGCAATATAATCAAGTGAGGGCTGTACAACTTGGCCTGCTTTTCCGGTGTGTGTGTGTGTGTGTGTGAGTGTGGGTGGGGGTGAGGGGTAGCAATCCACCTGAAGTGGGGTTGGTCTTCAGTGTGCAGATCTGGGAGGAAAACCAAAGTCAAAACCTGGCAAGGTGTCATTTCACCCAGCAGACCATGCATGTGCTTATTCCAGCGTGCTTCTGCTCTCTGGGGCGTTTTCCATGCCAGAATGAAACTCCATTTGCCTTCTGGATTCTGAGACTCAGCCAGCCCTGCTTGCCGGAGGAGAGCTGATGGGGACTGTATGTCATCAATCAAGAGGCCCAGCCGCCTCATCTTCCTTAATCAGGTGGCATAAAGCTGCTCCCACTTTGCCTGCCCCCTGCCCACCCCCTCATATGTACAAACCACCCTGTAACTGATTTTCTTACTCTGTGTTGCACCTACACACAGACACAGACATATCTGTGCAGAGGTGAATGTGTGTAAGTGAATCAAATGGATGTTTCTCTCTCCCTCTGCTCACTGCTTCCACCTTTGCTCCCAAGCCTCAGTTTTCTCATCTCCGAAATATTTGGGGAACCTTTTAATCTGGTGAATTGGTGCCAACTGAGAAGAACGAGAGGAAGGATGAAAGCTGAGGGGTTGGGGACAGAACAGAAATGTTTGCCTGTCTCCTGAGCAGCTGTGCTCAAATGGGCTGGGTGCCGCCTTCCCCAACCATGAGCACTGAAAACTGGTGGTGGTTCTGATGGTCACGTGACTGTGGGGCACTACCAGGACCTGCTGGGCAGGCGCGTGGCTGCAGGAGGTCCTGTAATTAAGGGACAAGTCTTAGAAAATATAGATGAGCTGCATTCGTTTCCAATGGCTGCTGTGGCAAACTGCCACAAATGTACTGGCTTCAAATAACGTGAACTTGTTATCTTATAATTCTAAGTCTGGCACAGGTCTCACTGGCTAAGGTCAAGGTGTCAGCGGGGCTGGTTCCTTCTGGGGGCTCTGGGGGCAGAATCTGTTCTGCTGCCTTTTCTAGCTTCTAGAGACCTCCTGGGCTCGGGGCCCCTCCCCACCATCTTCAAAGCCAGCAGCACAGGGTCTTCAAACCTCTCTCTGTCTCTCTGAGTGCTGCCTTCTGTTGTCTCATATCCTTCTGATGCTTCTGCCTCCCTTTTTTTTTTTTTTGTAAAGAGCCAGATAGTAAGAATTTTTTTTTAATATATTTTTATTTATTTATTTTTATTTTTGACAGAGAGAGAGAGAGATACAGAGACAGAGACAGAGAGAGAACTGAACTGGGGGAGCTCCCAGTTCAGCACATGGGTCCACACGGGCTGGGGCCGGGATTCGATCCCCGGTCCCCGGTGCTGCAAAGTGAGCGCTTAACCCACTGAGCCATCCCGGCTTCCTCCAACCCCCTTCACCCTTATAAGGACCCTGGTGATGACATGGGGCCCAGCCTGCTCATCCAGCATCATCTCCCTGTCACAAGATTTTCAATTTCATCACGTCTACTGAGTCCATTTCACTCTATAGGTAATACGTCCACAGGTTGTGGGAATTAGAAGTCATTGGCAGGGGGCATTATTCTGCCTGCCACACGTGCCCACCCCAGTGCCAGCAGTGAACTGGGAATTGATGGGCTCAGTCAGGTGGTGTCCTCTTCTCCCTGGTGATGGCAGGAGCTGTGTGTCTTCCTGCCTGAGGATTTGGGAAGGGCTTTGGACCACTGCACAGGAAGTAGTGGTTGTGCCAGGCCACGCACCCCCCGCCCCTCCTAGCACTATAGTTGAGCAGCATCAGTCAGTACCCTTTATGCCATCTTTCTCTCTGAAGAACCAGGATAAAGTGCTGGATATTTTTCAGGTCTCAACAATGTACCTTATAGTGGAGGCTCCACGGTACAGCCAGCTGAATTTCTCACTCTTCCCAAGAACAACCCCCATGTTGTCCCTTCACCCATGACCCCAGTTGTCCAGCTGCCTTACTGGTTTCATTTCCATTCCTGCTCAGTCACTTCCCATCTACTCAAATTTAACCCATCGAACTTGGTGGTGGATTTTCTTCATTATGCTTTGTGCAACGTCCAAGATTCCCCCCCCCCCAATAAGCACTTTCATAATTAGAACCTCTTCTACCAAATCCACCCCTCCCCCCGAAAAAAGGTGCATCCTACCCATCTTCTATGGCCTCTCAGTTTTGTTTCCAGCATGTACCAGTCCTTTCCTGGTGCCCCACTGGATCTCGTGTTCTACCTCTACTGTAGTGCCCATTCATTTCTGTGCTCGCCAGTGATTTACTGGCCCCGAGCTTGGCCCTGTGCTGTCACAGTGTATAACATATTTTTTATGTCTCCATCTCGCTGGGTAGGCTGCAAGTTCCAGGGCAAGTATAAATTCGTGCAGAGAGAATCTCTAGAAGCTATGCTGGGGCACAGATATCACGTTTACTACAAAGTAGAAGAAAATGCATTTTCCAGGAGGAAGACAAAATTTATAGCTGCTCCTGGAGTGGGCAAGCTGATCTGTGGTATGATAACACAACTGTGGAGTCGCCTCATGGTTGCTGTACAGTGTGGGCTTGAGAGAGCCATTGGAATTTTGCTTTCTCAGCCTCGATGTTTCCATATCATTTTCTTTGGTCAGAATGGCCAGAATGATATTGAGCCCCTGGTCAGAGGACCAGCTGGCCATATTGGACTCAGGAAGGCTGAGAATGGTCACTAGAACCCAACCCAGTGGAACTGGCCAAGGTCTCAGCATCCTCAGTCTGTGACAACTGTCTTGTCCTGGCTTTGTCCTTTCCTTACAAGCTTCACCCTTCACAGATCTACTGATTGGGTTCTTGATCAGTCTGTGGCCTCATCAGCCAGCATGCTACTTCCCTCGATTACCTCTCCTCTGCCCCTGTCCTTCCTCATCTCACTTCTATTCTTTCCTTCAAACACTTACTGGAAGGGATTTATGTGTCCGGCAGCCTATGTGATGGGCGGCCCAGGAATCACCCGATTAACTCGTCTCTTTATCATATGGGCATTGAGGGGTCACGTGAGGTCAGACATTGGGACTAGCGTGTCCAGAGCATGGGAGATGACAGAGAGTGGCAGATCTGAGGAACTAAAATGGCCCCAGCATGGCTAGGCAGAGAGCATGGTGGCAAACGAAGCAGGAATGGTAGACCCAGCCACACATGCAGGGTCTTGAGGGGCATTTTGGACATTGGCCTGGAAGCAGTGGGAGACCCCTGCAGTGTTGAAGCTGAGAAGTGGCATGATCAGATTTGCATTTCGGAAAGGTTTCTTTGCCTGGAGTGTGGACCACAGACTGGGGAAGGGTAAGAGTAGAGGCTGGGAGACCACGGGGGTAGCTATTGCAGTGAGCGCTGAGCTCAGGTGGGGGCAGTAGAAGTAGAGAGAAATGCAAAGTGAATGATGTGAACAAGTACTTCGGAGTGGAGCCCACCACCCTTGGGGACTGATCACATGACGGACCCACAGGGGTAGAGGAGCGTCCTTACCTCTGATGAGCTAATGTAAGTGTCAGTCTGTAAGTGCCTCATAGTCTCTGGGACAGAATAAGGTCCAGATGGCATGAGGGCCCACATGAACCTCTGGGGAGGGGTATGTGGTTAAAACTAGAACTATAAGTTCTACAAAATCTTGGTTTGTGGGGTTCATGGAAAAGCCTGTAGGACTCAAGTGTTATATGTCAAAATCCTGGCATAGCAAGAAGCAGAACATAGGGCAGATGTTAAGATGATGGGATCCATGTACAGTCAAGACAAAGGGAAACACTCTTTTGAAAACCCCCCAAAATTCCTTTATCATGGAAACAAAGCGATCATGGGGGGAGATGCCCCCTTTGTTTTGAGGGGTCACTTTGGGGAATCCCTTCCATGAGATGGAAGTCAAGGACCTACCCTGTGCTACTGGGGACACCTCACTTACATATTGGACTCAGGATTCTTATAACTTTTCAAGAAGAGAGAGATTCAAAGCATTGACATTCCTTGTGCTGCCAGAGATGGGGGTTTGATTTGTCTTAGGGCTCAGGGCTCCCCACTCTGGGGGAAATTACTATTTGATGCATCTGGCTGAGAGAATGATGGAACTCCAAGCTGGGTCGAAAGGGACAGGGTGGCTTCCGTTGCATCAGAATGGCAACTCCTTGAGGGATGGGTGACTGCAGAGACTTTGTCACATGATAAAGGGACATGACCATGGAGGATTAGTATGGGGATTATGAGTGAACCCCAGCAACCTGGTAGCTCTCTTGGGGCTTAGGGAGATGAGGCCCGTGAGGAGGCCCTAGGAAATGTTTAGTCTGCAGGGCTGCAATGTGATTGTTTCCCTGCAGGGCAGATTGAAGAAAGCTGGGGTAGGGAGATGAAGCAGGGTAGCCAGTATGACAGGTTAGAACCTGGGGACAGAGTGGAGCTCTGGGACCTGCGTGTACTTCCAGAATATTCTTAGGAACACCAGGGAAGGGGCTTTTTTGTAGCAGTGTGGGAAGGAACTCGGGTGATTAGGACTTGGTTCTTAAAGGAAGGGTGGTCTCCACAGGACTATAAAACTTAGCTCACAGATGTTTCCCCGGTGACAAAGAGTCACTGATTTCGCCCTGAGGGAGGCATTGCAGAAGAAGCGACATTTTGGTTCCCAGAATTATTTGTGAGTTTTCTGGCTAGGCCCAGCTGTTTGTCTTTCATAGGAATATGGAGCTTCAAAATGAACCCGGTCAGTCCACAGGGGGGTGTGGGCTGGGGGGCTTTAGACTTGCAGCAAAAGGAGACAGAATCTGGCTCAGTAAGAATAATGATAATAAGATATCGAGAAAATACATGCATTGAGTACTTCTGTGACAAATGCTGTGTGTGTTTGTGTGCCGTGTGTTGTCATAACTACCCTATGAGGTTGGTGCTGTTACCCTCCCACACTGATGTCAAACGGAGGCTTAGGAGCGGGGAGAGGCCACCTGGCTGCTGAGCTGGGCCCGCCTCACTCGGATCCTGGAATCAGGTTTAGGTCAGGTGAGGTGACTGGTTAAATCTCAGAACCCACACTAGCAAGCTTGGCTCCAAACCTGGGGCCGATTCACCCGTATCTAAGAACCGAACTCCAGGCCCAGAGCCCTCTGCAGGGGCCCCAGCAACCTGCACCTCCTGTCTCCACCACTGACCAGCTGCTGAGGGGCCTGCCCAAGCCTCACTCTGGTCAAGATAAAGGTGATCGTGGTGGGCTCAGCCACGCTGTCCCCACGAAGGTGTCCTCCAGGAGGCCTGCCATTCAGGGACCCATTGCACTTGTCTGGATGAGTTCTGCCTCCCAGACTCTGGAACCATAGGAGCCCTGAACTTGGCCTGGCCCCGGTAAAGGTCCCCTCTCTATAGAGGGTGAGCCACAAAGTGCTCCCCAGCGTCTTCATGGACACAACAAGGCTCAGTCTTTCTTAAGGACATTATAAATCGGGTCTCCTTAGTGCATTTGCGAAAAAGACCAGTTAGCAAATCAAGCAAAACAGGAGCGGATCTGCACTTAGAATGCTCACTGCAGAATTAATGGACCTCGTTAAAAAGGCTGTCCATAAAATATAGGTGACCACGGCCCCACAGGCGCAGGTGGAGAGCGATTATTGCTGTGCTGTGTAATTTATTGAAGGCTCCAAGTTCACAGGATGCTTTGCAGAATGTATAAAAGGATGAGGTTCCTGGCCCCAAGGACTGAAAGCCTCACGAAGACTGATACTGTTGAGGATCGAAGTTCAAATATGAGACAACCTGCGATCGTTATCGGAAATACTTTAGGCAGAAAGGCTAACCACGCTGTTGGCTTTGAGGAGGTATTTAGAGGAGATTAAGAATGATGATCTCAATAGGAAGGCACAATGTTAACTGAGAGTGAAAAGAATACGTATGTGTGTCTTGAATGCCTCAGAGACAAGCAGCTATATTAAATGTCAAATTAAAAGACAAGTGATCAATGATAATAAATGCTTGTGTCTATGAAAATGAAAAAGTCTGCCATGGGCTGGGACAGACATGGATCGTTTGTTTCTGTTCTACTGATCAAATTATCTTGGGTATATCTGCTCCTGGACAAAAGGCTTCACATTTGGAAAGGTTGTGGTTAGACATTTCGGTAAACTTCCTGTGTGGGGAAAGAATTTTAGACACGCGATGGAGCAGTGCTTAGCACACACAACCCTGAGTGGGAACCATGACACACCTAGGACAGAGCTGTTGAACTCACAGTCTGCTAAATGATGCAACGTCCCTCCCACCCCTCCTCCCTTCCACACCATCTCCCTTCTAGAAGTTCAGAAAAATTAACGGGCACTTGGTCAGGCATCACCTGATCGATGTGACATGTCTGTGAATAGCATTGTAAAACCACATAATATATAACGTGTGCTTACCATTATCTTTTCAAATCCAGGTTTCCACTTGGAAAGCCAAGTTCTCCCACAAATTAATATTCCAAACCACTGGCTGGGCTGATAGCCCTGACCTCACTCCAGCTGAGATCTCTGGTAGCTCCAAAAAGAAAGAAAGAAAAAGGAAAGCTCACTTCTCAGTGCTCATTAGCTTAGAGAAAATGCACGCGATGCTTCCAGGGCACAGGGTTCTCTGCATCACCCACCTCCTGCCGTGATGGACTCTGGGCCCGAGAATCGGAGGAATAGGAATCGGTAGCGGGTTTCAAAAGCTCTGCGTGGTAATGGTTAAAAAGAAAAAGGTGCAGCATACAGTCCCCGTGCATGGCCTCCTCCTCATGTGCATGCCCCATGGCTCTGACATTTGGGGGGCAGCACTGGGTCCCCCCAAACCGTCCGAAAGGCCTTTCAGACTGCTCGGGACTCCCCGGGCTGGGAGGCTAACTGGCCACTAATCAGAAGTGATTCTGGTTTTCCTCCCTGTCCTGCCCCCTTTCTCTCCTTTCCTTTTCTCTCCATTTCTCTCCTCCCCTCACCTCTTCTCCCTACTGGTTTCCCTCCTTTCCAGATATTACAGTTTGAGAGGTGGGCTACTCAGCTTCAGGAAGTTGGCCTTAGCCCCTAGGTGCCCCCTTTATGTGACTTCCAGAAGGCACCGGAGCACAATGGCAGAGAAGACCCTGTGTGAGGGTTAATTTTGTGTGTCAGTGTGACTGGGTTAACAGGCATAAAACATTTGTGGGTGTGTCTGTGAGGGTGTTTCCAGAAGAGATTAGCATTTGAATTGATAAACTGAGTAAAACAGGGCCCTTCCCAAGGTGGGTGGGCATCGTCCAGTCCATAGAGGACTCACATAGAACCAACATGTGCACGAAAGGTTGGGTTTCTTCTCTGCTTGAGCTGAGACAACCAGCTTCTGTCTCAGACATGGTCTTCCTGGCTCTCGGGCCTTCAGACTGAGTTACACCACCAGCTCTCCTGGGTCTCTAGCTTGCCGATGGCAGGCAGTGGGACTTCTTGGCCTCTGTACCTGCATGAGCCAATCCCTATAATAAGTCTCGACAGCTCTATATTCTATCGATTCTGTTTCTCTAGAAAACCCTACGTGACATTTGAGTGTGAACCAGTCTTTGGACCCAGCGTGATCTCCCCGGTAAGATGGGTCTGACCACATAGGGGACCTTTGTTCCCGAAACCTAAATGGTTTCAGAGGAAAGCTACTCAACACAGCCACCAGCTCCGGGAGGGACTTGCACCCAGAGAGAATAAAATAGCAAGAGAGAACTCTGTCTGGTTCCTATGACCAAGGCTGACACAGCCAGGCTGCTGTGGGCAGAGCACTGACACCCTCAGAGCGAGAGAGACCTCAGCTCGTGGCGTTGACCTTGCCCAGAGGCCAGACACTTGGCCTAACAACCTCCTCTCCAGGTGGACAGACAGGGCTGGAGTGTGATGGAGAAGCCTTGAGTTTCTCCCACTAAAGCCCACTGAAAACCATCCACCTACATTACTTACACATTTAATACAATGTCTGTCCCCACCCCCCGCCTTTTATTTTGAGGATCTCCATTCTATCACGCAGGAAGAAGGTGTTTGTGCATTTACAGAAATCTAAAAAACATCCATTTGAATCCTGTGTACTTAAGATGTCGTTACAACATATAATTAGCTATTGAAGTCAGAGTGTGCAAAATATTAAATGCTAGGTTCCATTCTTTCTCTTACATATTTAAAACAATTTCACTAGCCCCATAATGTTGTTTTGAGATATCTTCTGGAGATACGATTGCTTTGTCAAGATTGTTCGAAACAGTCAGAAGTACACAGGTTCATTTTCTAAAAGCTCCCGAATCAAATCTGTGTCCTACAATCAATAATAAGGGCACTGACCTTCATTATTTGAATTTCCACCAGTTCAGTGTTTGTGAAACTTCAGGGGATAAATTAATGGTTTAAAAGAAGTGTTCTGTGCTGTTTTTTTTCTCATTGCTTCCGCCCTGCTTCTCCCAGCCAACCAGGTCCACCCAACTCCGAGACCCCGGCCAGAGCAGCCTGCAACGCCCACGGAGCTTCCTCGCCATGAGGCCTGACCCCTCGGCCCTTGCTGATGTGTGGGTTTCCTGTGGCTGCTCTAACAAATGACCACAAACTACACACATTTGGTCCCTCCCAGGTCTATAGGTCACCAGTCCCAGGTGGGTCTCCCTGGGCTAAGACTGAGGGTCCGTAGGACTGCCTCCCTTTCCCAGGCCCTAGGGGACAAGCCATTTCTTTGCCTCTGACTTCAAGACGCATTTCCCTTTTCCAACTTCAAAGCCAGCAACAGGAGGCCAAATCCTGCCCACGTTGCATCTCTCTGACCCTCTCTTCCACTTCCTTCCACTTTTTAGGACTCATGTAATTAGATTGATCCCACCCAGATAACCCAGGATAAGCCCCCTCTTCAGGTCTTTGGGAGGCGTTATTTTGCCTGCCACATCGACCCAGGCCTGCCTTTGAGCTTTTTTTGTGTTTCCGTATCCTCTCTGCTGCTCAGTCTAACTCTACCAGCCCCCCAGATTCTTCCCTTCTCGCATGTAGGTCAGCTTCTCCATTGGCAGGAGAACTCACTCTGAGTCAGAGCAGGAGGGAGCAACTGAAGCCCAGGAAGCGGGGAGGACTTGAAGAGGGCCCGAGATGGGAGGGATGGGGGTTCTGGGCCTTGATGGGGAGGCGGGGAGGAAAGGGCCTGTGGAAGGTGTGGGAGGAGGAGGGAGTGGGGGTGTGGGGTGCAGACCTGGCCTGTGTCCACCATCAGGGTGATCAGCAATGCCAAGAGCCCCCTGCTGGGTGATAAGTCCTCGCCATGCTGGCCCTGACTCAGCAATGCCAGCAGACCCACACGCGGTGTTTGCAAATCCTGGAAAAGACAGCCAACGCTGGGGTCATGCAGTGCAGCCTGGCAGCAGTTTAACCCAGGAGAATAGTTTACGCAACTCCGGGCCTAGGGGCTGGGTGTTCCCTTCCCACTTACAGGAAAACCTCTTCTTGGCTGAAATTGATGTGTGGTTTTCCCTTCCACACTCTTCATTCTTGAAGGTGACAAATAGTCTTCTGGCAAATACTGGATCTCTCTGAAATCTTGCTGACTGTGGCCTAATTTCCTTTTTCTCATATGTCAATGATGAGATGACCCACGGCAGGGACGGATCCAGTTTGTTTACAGTGGGGCGAAGCAGCTGATCTTTAATTAAGTCCTCTTTTTTAGAAATCAGCAGAATGTGTCCATTTTGCCCCGGCCCCTCAGAACATTAGTCAACTTGTTAAGTAATTACTTTTAATTTATGGGCCCCAATTAGTCTCATTCTGGAGACCCAGAGAAAGAAGTGAGACATGCTGTTTATTTCCATAACCTAGAATCATTAATTCTGAATCCTCACATCCACAGTTTGGGGAGAATTTTTTTTTTTTACACTGTTTTTTTTTTTTAATTTTATATATGTTATATATATCAATAGTTAGCTCATAGTTCTGAGTAAAAAAGTGCTTGGGACTGGAATTTCTTTGTTGAAGAGGACAGCTCCCAGCTCACCTGCTGGAACTCTCTCTTTGATGGTTTCTTTAAGTCAGTGATTGTGAAACTTTAATATGTAGAAGAACTACATGTCATGGGCCCCTGATTCTGACTTAGTGGGTTGAGGTGAGGCTGGAGAATTTGCGTTTCCTTATTATTTTTTAAATAAAAATTGTATGTATTTTAACATGGGCCACACGATTTGACGTACACATGCATAGTGAAATGATTTCTACACTCAGCTAGTTATGTTATCTATCTCCTCTCTCTCTTTTTTTTTCTTTTCTGTTTTTGTGTGTGGTGGAGAGCACTTGAAATTCACTGATCAAATTTCCTATGTTCAATATCGTGTTATTAACTAGAGTCATAATGCTGAACATTAGAGCTCTTGGCTGATTCATCCAGTATAACTGCAACTTGACTAAGGTGACCAGATTTTAACATTGGTAAAGCGGGACACCATTGACCGGGTGAGAGGGGGTTCTTGATTAAAAATTTGGTCTATTTCTTGCCATTCCCTAGCTTGTCGTGCATTCTTTCCAAAAATCGGGACTTTTTTAAAACACTGCGGGACGCGGGACACATTGTTAAAAATCGGGACTGTCCCGCCCAAAGCAGGATGTCTGGTCACCTTACCTTTGACCAACATCTCCCCATCTCCCCCACCTCCCTGCCCCTGGTAACCATCATTCTACTCTCTGCGTCTGTGTGTTTGACTTCTTAAGGTTCCACATGTGAGTGAGATCATGCAGTTAAAAAAAAAAAAATTATGTGTCTGGCTTATCTTACTTAGCATAATGCCATCTATGTTCATTTATGCTGTTGCAAATGGAAGGGTCTCTCTTTTTTTTTTTTTAAGGCTGAATAATATTCCATTGTATATGAGGGCCGTTCAGAAAAAATCCAGCCATAAATGCCTCTATTTTTCATGTTACATGGCTGGATACTTTCCTGGACAGCCCTTGTATGTAGCACAATTTCTTTATTCATTGATCTACCCATTTATACTTAGGGTGTTTCCATGTCTTGGCTATTTGAATAATGCTGTCATCATGTGGGAGGGCAGATATCTCTGTGAGGTACTGATTTCAGTATTTGAGAATTGGCATTTCTAACAAGCTCCCTGGTGATGCCAAAGCTGCTGGTCTGGGGACCACATTTTGGGTGATGCTGTTCTAGACAGAATGTTTTCAGGTGTGCACGGAGAAGCTGTGAAGGGCTGTGGCAGGCAGGGCAAGGTAATGAATTCCGGAAGCACAGGCATCTCAGTTCCACAAATGGTTTCCTTAGATGGCTACTTCTGGGGGACTCTAGGCAGAAACATAAGACATTGGGTCTCCTGTCCCACTCAGGAGAACAGGAAGTGAGCTAAAAAAACAAAAGAAGTAGATACAAATGTATAGAATGCTTAACTTGGTGAGGCCGCTATTTGTTTTCTGTGGTAGTGTACATGAGGAGTTTCTATGTATTATCTCTGGTTACGTCTGACAGTTCCTTCTTAAGTAATAATTGCCACACATCCTGCATTTTCACCAGAGCCCAGGACTTTCCTGTTAATCCAAATTCATTCACGCCTATCGGTGTGTGTTGCCTTTTTTCTCTAGACTTTATCAGTGAGTGCACTTTGGGGAAGAAATGGAACTTCATTTGACAATATAACTACCTTACAAAATTGCATCTCAGGTAGGTAAAATCTTAATTGGCTTAATTTTCAACATTTCCTTAAAAAATCATGTTGTCACCAATTGAGTTCAGTGAATAAGGAAACCCCTCTGAGTTCAAGATTTCCTGCTTATGTTTCCACTTCAAGTTCGGAGGCTGGTATTGTTTTGCCATGTTTGTAAAGGACCAATAATTGTGACGGAATGGAGATCTTTATTGGGTTTAATATTAATGATCATCATCAGTGTCTATGCAGGATGTGGACATGCAAAATTTTAAACCTGTGGAGAGGGTAGAAGTCTGATTTTTTATACGCATAATATATGATTTAAAATGAATTTGTGAGGATGTAAATATTCTGTTAAATAAAACATTCTGTTAACTAAACTATTTTTCTCTGAGTAGAAAAATACCTATCTATAACTTAAGGTCTGATTTACTTTTCAAAATCTGGGTAACAGTATGTTTGGAACAAAATCATTATGAAAAATGAGGTAAGGGTGTGCAGGGTGACCTGAGAGACAAGGTAAACAAAAAACTGAAATTAGGAATTTGTTGAGTTAAGATTCCAAGGCCTGCAGTTTTGCTGGCTGCGACTAAACATGATTCTTTCTTACATAAATGAGAAGAGTTTAAAGAAAGAGGTAAATCTTGATAAAAGGCCCAGCTGGGGTGACTCAGTGGAAAGTAGAAAAATTGCAAATGATCAGGGGACATGATAAGGAATGAAGATAGAAAACAAAGCGAAGGGAAAACTCTGTAGAAGACAAGGTCAGCTTGACAAGCTACTGATAAAAATGAATGACCCACCCTATAAATTAGGCACAGTTCTTGAAGTTGAAGCTCAATTTTAATTGTGTTTCCATATGTTCTTTTACTAGTCGTGGTTTGACATCTTCAAGCATAATTCCAGGGTTTCAAAGGTATCACTACAAGACTTTGTATAAATACCATTAGAACCAAGCAGGCTTCTTTTCTTTTCAGATCCTAGCATTTTATTTAGATCTTCATTAAAGAGTTGGAATTGAGAACCAGACACATGCAATAAACCTGCAGAAATCGATCCAGACAGGCGCTTTCTGCTTAGAGCACGCAGTCGCTAAGTCAGCTGTAGGCAGCTGGCTTCTTTGTCACACGCCAGCCATGTCAGCTGTGTCCTCAGCCGGGGGCCAGCGCACAGCCCAGCCCTCCCTGTGAGCAGCGGCCAGACCTCGGCAGGTCTAACCCGAGGTTTCCCCTGGGACACCTGGGAATGCTGGACACTCGTGGCTGAAGCAGTCATGGTGCTGAAGAAAAGCGAATCTTTCCAAAGCGGCCGTCTCAGGTGTGGCGTCTCTGTCCTTGCACCATAGCTGAGAAGACAATCAGGTAGAAAATGTTCCAGTGTGGAGGGACTTCCTGCTCCTAGCCACCAAGCAGGGTCCTTCCGTTCAAGTACAGCCTCCCTCCAGTCCCCGCTCCCCAGTTTGCTGGCTTGTTTGTCGAGTTCTCCATTCATTGAAGCAGCCTTATCTGGAGCAGGAAGCCTGCCCTGGGCTCTCCCTGGGCCGTGGCTGTGATGTGGTTCCTGTCAGGATGGTAAATGCCTTCTTGGCTCTCAGAGAGCACATTCTGCTTGCCCACACGTTCTGGGACTGTGCGTTGACTCGTAGCAGGGTGACAGAAGAGCTGGAACCACCCTTGGTTCATTTCTCAGCCGATTGAGGTCGCATTGCACAGGACAGGCCAGGTGTCAGTCTTGCTGGTTAGAGATAAGCTGGGCCCTCCATGGTGGGTGGGGCAGGGGCTGCAGAGTTCAGGAAGCAGGCGAAGCCCACCTGGCCCGCTCTGACTTCCCTTTATTTCCTAAGGTCTTGTCCTAAGTACATCTCCCCTCTCTCTGCCTCCAAAAGTGAGCTCCTACTGTGCTCCGAGGCTCATTTCAGAGTGTTTCTCAGGCAGGGCCCAGCTACTTACTCACTTACGCGCAGTTGAGCAGTCTGTCACCTGCTTCGCTCTGTAATTTCACACGTTTCTCTAGTGCAGCAGGGGCCTCATTATTTTATGTTGTTTGCATTGCTGTGTTTCCAGTTTTTATGATAGCACGATGCCAGGCATGTAGTATTTACTGAGTACATGTTATGAAGTGCACCCGTTCATTCATGTTCAGCATGTAGTTCATAGACCTCAACACATCCTTCCAACCTGACCAAGCCCGGCGTCTAATGGCACAGACACTCACATGGAAAGTTTTCACCCAGATGTGTTTGGCCCTCTGTAGGCAGAACCCAATCCTCTTTGCAAAGGGTTCGTGTAAATAGACAGAAGAACAGATGTGTCTGGAGTTTGACTTGGATTCAAATCCTAGCTCTTCCCTTAGTGCTGTGAACTTGGACCAATGTTTCTGCTGTCTGGGGCTGTTTTCTCTTCTGTGCAATGGGATAGAAATAGCATTCTTTATAAACTTAATGTGAGGATTTGCTGACATAATGCATGTGACATGCTTGGCCCAGTGACTGAAATTTCTTAGCCTCAACCAGTGGTGGCTAGTCCAAACATAGGAACTATGGAGTTTGGATGTTTTCCTATCTTAAAATTTCTCTGCAGAACACACACACACACACACACACATGCACACACGCACACACATACATTACATTTTTCTACTTTTTTTTTTTTTTGGTACTATATAGTTCAAGTTATTTAATTTTCCACTTAGATTATTTTCAACTAAAAATAATCTTTAAATTGTGGTCAAGAATCACAAGCCCTTTGATTTTATTCAATCTGTAAAGTTTATTCTTGTCTTAAGAATGCATCACCAGCAGGGCCTTCCTGTGACTCTGTTTCCCTGCTGTAGGAAGGATCCTGTGGCTTATGGTGTGGGTCTATGGTTTGGGGCCGCTGATTCCTACTGGGGACAATGCTTTGTTCCCAGGGTAGGGGTCAGGGAACAGGGTCTTATCAGCTCCATTTTAGCAGCTCAGCTTCGCTTGGCTCAAACCTGGGGATCCCATGGACTTGTGAGTTTAGCCATCTGGTGGATCTAAGGGAAAATGGTAGAGTAATGGTGGATCCAGGGGAATCCATCCCTGAGACTGAAAAACCAACAACAATACGACAAACTCCTACAAGAAAATATAGGCAAAAGCTTCATGATGCAATGGTTTCTTGGATTCTTGCTAAAAGCTCAGGCGACAAAAGCAAAAATAAACGGGACTGTATCCAAGTTATAAACTTTATACATCAAAGGACACAATTAACAGAGTGAAAAGGCGGCTTATGGAATAGGAGAAAATATTTACAAAGCACATATCTAATAAGGGGTTAATATCCAGAATATATATAATGCTCCTGCAACTTGACAACAAAAAAGTCAAATAAGCCAATTAAAATATGGGTTTAAAATTGAATACACATTTCTCCTGATATACAAGTGGTCAATACTCATACGAAAAGATGTTTAACATCACTCATCATGTGCAAATCAAAACCACGATGGATAGCACCTCACACCCGTTAGGATGGCTACGAAACAAAAACTCAGAACATAATGAAGGTTGGTAAGGATGTGGAGAAGTTGGAACCCTTCTTTACGCTCTGCTGGTGAGATTGTAAAATCATGCAGCCACTATTGAAACAGTAGGGAGCTTTCTCAAAAAATTCAATGTGGAACCATGATCCAGCGATTCCACCTCTGGGAGTATATCCAAAAGAATTGAAAGCAGGGTCTCAAGGCAATATTTGCACACCTATGTTTATAGCAACGCTATTCACGATAGGCGAGAAGTGGGAGCAACCCAAATATCCAGTGATAGATGAAGGGTTATGTAAAATGTGCTACATACACAATGGAATATTATTTGTTTCAAAAAGTAAGAACATGTTGCATGCTACAAAAATGGATGAACCTTGAGGACAGTATGCTAAGTGAAATAAAGCATTCACAAAAAGACGAATGCTGTAGGATTCCACTCCTAAGAGATACCTAAAGTAGTCGAATTCACAGAAACAGAAAGTAGAGCGGTTGCCAGAGACTGGGGGAAGGGAGGATGGGGAATTATTTAATGGGTATGGATTTTGAGTTTTCCAAGAGGAGAAAGTTCTGAAGATCTGGTTCACAACAATGTGAATATATTTAACACCATTGACCTATACATTTAAACATAGTTAAAACAGTAAATTTTACACTGTGTTTTTTACCACCAAAAAAAAAAAAAAAAAATGTGAGCGTGTTCACTGGACTTCTTTCTTCTCTGCAGTACCTCCTGGGGGGAAAGCCTTAGGCAAGCTTGCTTCCCCGTCAGCCGCAGGGAGACGGTAAGAAATGCAAGGATTCAAATGCAGAAGCACTTGCTCTGGGGCTTTGCACCTTCCCTCTCCAGCTGCCACTCATCATGAAGGGCCTGTGGACCAGGTGCCATCTGCTAGCTCCTCTGGCCTTTTGTCGCATGTGCAAGAAGACTGACCGGCTCAATGTCAACTATAGGGGAGTGTTGCTTCTTTGTTATGAGACCCGGGTAGTTCCTAGTGATCAAAGCATTTCAAGATGTTTTGATTCACACAAGACCCCACCATCTCTCACCTCCATCAAGTTGAATAGACCCCGATGACCACATGTGTCCCGTGTTGTGTAACTGCCATCGTTACCACAGGACATAATGTCTGCAAGCCAACTAACTGGATATACTAACTGACCAGAAATCCCCCTGTGTTCTCTTTCATTTATTTAACAAACTCAATTAGTACTTGCTGTGTATAGGTACCATTCTATTTTACCAATGCTAGTTCATTTCATCCACACGACAACCCTATGAGTTAACTACAGATGTGATCACATCTTGTAGATGAGGAAGTTGAAGAACAGAAAGGTCAAGAAGCGTATCCAAGGCCACGCAGCTGCTAAGTGTTGAATCTGAATTCCAATCCGGCAGTTGGTGGCTGAATCCATGTTGTATAGGTGAGGGGAAAGGAAAAAATCTCAAGAAAAGCAAATATCAAAGAAACATACTTTAAAAATCAATTACTGCTTTGGGATTAGTTTACTTTCATCTGTTTCCTTTACCAGCTATGCTATCTCTTCAATAATAATGATGATGAATTATCCCAGTTCTTTTAGTTATATTGGTTGAACCTCCTAGTATGTGTTAAGAATTGTGCTGTTTTTTCCATGCATTTGCTCACATCCTGCGCCATAACCTCTTTATTCCCCTTCTACAGATTGCAAAACTGAGGCTCAGAGAAAGATAATACATATGTGGTGCAATGTGATACATGGTAAAATTTATTAAAAGCCTCCAACCCTAATTCCAAATTATACATGTTCTTCAGCCAAACAGTGTCAGATGACACTTGGATTGCAAGAGGGTCTCCAGGAGTGGGCATGATGATCATCTCATATCACAGTTCAGGAAACTGAGGCATAAAAAGGTCAAATAACTTGCGCAGGTGCACACAGCTGAGTGAGAGACACATACCCCATAGCTGACTGATCGGGGTGGAGCTACTGTTCCCAGCCAGGCCAGCCAGCACCTCCTTCTGGGAAATGTGAACCTGCTCATTTACAGGTGGGGGAGAGTGAAGGAGCTCAGCCACCTCGAGGGTCTGCATTTCTCAGAGTGTTCTGCCATTTATAGCCCTGGCTGCTCAGTTCCACCCTTGAATCTGTAGGCTGTCCACTATCCTTTTCTAGACACCTCTTCTTTTTAAATTTTCAGTTAGTTAGAATCTGATTCTTTATTTGCAGCCTCAATAATCTATCAATATACTCTGTTGAGCTAGAATTTGGAGGCTCACCCTGAACATTTGTTTTTTAGAAAAGGCTGCTAGAGTTCTCTGTCTGTAGTTCAGAAACACTGGCCCAAATGATTGAGAAACTCTACCTCATGCATATTTAAAGATTCCTAACTGCAATGTGACATCTCTGCGTAAATTGAGTCCAACTGATTATTTGCAATGAAAATATATTGGTCTTGCTTATAAATGCTCTGCATCAGGGATGGATGTAATTTCATTTACGTGACTCTGTCCTTCTTGGAAGGAAATGCCCTTTGAATCAGTGGAATTTAGCTGGTTGTGTCCTGCCCACCACAGTTCATAGTCTGATCACCACAGAGCAAATCAGGCCCTAATGACACTTATTTAGAGACAAGTGTTAGTAGCTGTAGGAGGGGTTACTGCAGCAAAGTAATTCTTTGAGGTTAAAAAACAAAAAGAACCTACATTCCAGGAGATAACTGAGTAACACACAGGATATATTCAGGTAATTAGCCATGCAACTTAGTCGTACATCATACAGATAGAGTTTTGTATCTACTAAAATACAGCATCACTGGGCTGTGTGCGTGCCATGGCAGAATTGTTTACTCATGTGATGTCCATTGCACTGCATCCACCCCACCCCATGTTTCCCAGCTCCCTGGCTACTAGGTTTCTTGTTTGGGATGATGGATCATGGGTAGAAGTGACAGGTGTCACTTCCAGGTTGGAGCATTGAAAAGCTGGCATGCTAAGCTTCAGCTCTTGCCTCCCCTGTCTCAGCAACCCGGACACCATGTGCTAAGATGGTGGTGTCATGCAAGGCAGCAGTCGGAATTGCCAAGTTACTACCAGAATGGTGAGCCACAAATGTACAGTAGACTTTGCAACAGCAAGTGGCAAACCTTTGATGAGTTGTGTTAGGTGACTGAGATCTTAGAGGTGGTTTTTTCTTTTTTCTTTTTTTGGACCATTACCTGGTGTTATCCTAACTAATATGATAGACACCTCCACTGGATAAGATATTACCATTACTTATATCCTACTCCACAGCACAGCACAAAGAACATTAGCGACCTGTGTATATTTAAGTCTGAGAGCTTGGGCAAATTACAAGCCTACTGCTGGGTTCCTGAACACATTTCAAGCAACAGAAACAAACTCTGAAAACGTCAGAAAGAATAAAAGGATTTGTTAGGAGCAGACTGGGAGGATTACAGAAGGAAGGTGGATTTGAGCGACCCGGCCACTCTGGGATCTCAGTAGCAAATGTGGGCTGTCCCTGTGCCTTGGAGTTCTCTACTTGACGCAGATTTCCAGGAGACAGATAGTCTGGCTGGCTTTTCTTAGTGAGGACCCTCTTAGCTTAGGAAGTCTGGGCAACATAGAAGGTAGCTGCAGCATTCTAATATTAAACAGCCTCATCAAAACCAAATGTGATGTGAGAGGAGATGTTTCCAAAGGGAAAGGGAGACGCCAGTCTGAGAAGAGGAAGGAGGCTGGGCAAGCAGGAGAGCAGATGTCTGTTATAGGGCCTTAGTTTCTATATTCTACACGGATGATAATACCAGCCCGGCTTACTTTATAGTATTTTAAGGATCAAATGAGATGGACATGAAGCAGTAAATATCAAAGAGGAACCTTGATATGTCAGAAATCAATGTGAACCAGGGACTTGTATGATCAGTCTTGGGTGTCCAGAGGTAACTTCAGTAGTTAGGAGGGAGGACTGGTGAAGAGGGTCAGGGATGGGGAGGCTCTTGCTGAGGTCTAACAGCAGGCAGTGAGGACCCGGAGAGGGTATGTTTTTGAGAAATTCATAAAGTCGTAGTGTGGAAAGTATCCCAAAATAAAATGCAAAGGCCTAAGCTTGCATAATAAACACCATACAAAGTAACATATTAAGACTTTGCATCATTTTTGTGTGTGTATGTGATCCTGATAACACAAATTGAAGGCTGGATTAAGCAAAAATTGTGTTTTCCACAGTGCCTCCCAGCACCACGTGCCTAACACCTTCAGCATTGGGGATTGTGGAACTCAGAGGCAGCCCCAAGGCCTCGGGGAGGCTGATGGCTGGAGAGTCTGTGGACTTATGTAACCTCAAAGGGCTTCCAAATGGCTAGTCTTTGGACAACATTGAAGGATATTTCCTCTGAGAAATCATGATGTTTTATTCATGTGCCTTTGGAAACTTTGTGAATAGCAGAGAACATTTTAGGGTTTTAGAACACAAATCTCCACATGTGCTTATCACAAGGCCTTTGAGTTTTCGAGTCACTTTGGAATGAGAATGTCTTTCTTCCCAACCACAAAGTCTGAATTCAGCTGGGATCTTTACATTTGAACATTGTGTTCCCCAAGTCACCAGTGGGCTTCACGCTAAAAGCATAAATTTAGGATAGGCAAAGTGTGGAATAAAATAGCACTAGGCATAGTAGAATGAAGTCAATCTTGAGAAAATGTGCCATTCCCACTTTGAAGGAGTTGGGCTTAAATAAGGAATAGTTGCTTGAGAAACAAAGATCAGAGAATATTAACAAGTTAGTGTTAGAGGAAGGCTGTTAAAAATCTCTGCACATTCATTGTTTTGTCCTAAAAATGCACACTCTGGGATCGGGAGTGAGGACAGTGGAGAATGGTGGGTGTTAGAGCCCATGGCTGTGGGCTGCTTTTCTCGCAGGGTGGGAGCCTTCAGCCAGAGCCATGCCTGCACCTTGAATGCCTGTTGGTTTCGGAATGACTCACAGACCAACCCTCAAATTTTTTACTGACAATTGCGTAAGCAGACCTCCAGGTAAATATAAACACCCTTATAACCAAACCCTATGCAAAGTGAATGTCAACCAACAACAAAAAGTTTTATTTTTTCCAGAAGCTACAGTTCAGGTAAAGGACCTGTTATTTCTCTAACATTGGAATCTGTAGAGTTACTGGATAACTGTGTTTATTATGAAGTGTGGTAGGAAAAAGAGAAAAAAAAAAAAGAATAGATAACTTGGGTAAACTAGTAAGCATAGTGAAAAAGAAAATCCCAGATCTACATTTAATGTGGTTGCCAATAAGTCTGACTACCTCAAAGCAAAGAACATTTTGTTACCTGCTTTACAACATTGCCACAACACTGTTGTCACCTGTATGGTGCTTTCTGATCCTGGTGTGGTGAACTGGACCCCTTAAAAAATTGGAATGATTTTAATTACCCTTCTCCTCCTTGGCAACGCCCTTGGAAGCACCATGTTTGAAGGCTGGTATGGTGGGTGGATTGTGGTGGTTATAGCTTTGGTTACTTAATAGGCCTTTCTCATTATTTTGGATCCTGTCCAAATCCTTGTGGTCTTGGTGGGATATCGGTCAGGATCCCCTATCCCTGCCACAGAAGTAGGTTTGTGACAAAGGCTGGCCAATTAAGAATCCTTTTCCTATGGAAAGAGTGATAGATGAAGGATGAGCGCATAACCCAATAGGACCGTTCTGGGTCTATAGGTGTTGGAAGAGAGGGAGTCTTATTTTCCGCTGAAGGTGATGACTGGCCAAATGCAATTGTGGGGAAGGAGGATGTTACCAGGAAAATATAAACAATAGGCTCAGAACATATTTTTTATAACTTTGTTAAAGATCAAATGAGGCCAGTTCATGCCAGATGGGGGATTTTAGGAATTCATGCTATTTTTTTAAACATCCTGATCATTGCAGGCACTTATTTTGGATACAAGTGTTTTCTGTCACTTGTATTAAAACTACCATTCGATTCCTTTCCAGTCTTCCTGTCAAGATGACAAATGACCCACATCCCAAAAGGACCAGCTGTCAGGACTGTCAGCTGGGCATTTCACCACCCCCGGAAAGGGCAGTCACAACAGCTGCTTCTGGGTCTTTCTCCCCGCAGGTATTGGATTTCTCTGTGGAAAACTGACCTGTAGCACCCAATGTACATGGACAGTTCAAACAAGAAGCGGTCCTCTTAAATAACTGGTGAAGCTGAATGGAAATTGCCTACCTTTCCAGGGGTAGGCTGTTATTCATGAATTGTACAAACTGGGAAGAAAATAGAAACCTATAACTTCAGAGTGGCTGGCATTTAAATCATCCTATAAACGTAGAATTGGGAAAATCTATCACCAAGCAAAGCAGTGAGGGAGATTGCTTACAGTTTGGTTTGAGTTTATGTAGGGATGCAGTGAACAGGGGCTGGGTTTTTGATAATTGAGGAGAAGAGACCCCTGTGAAGTGTCACTGCAAAGGCTGTGTGTTATAGGAGGAAAGACACAGATTGTTTTTCTCCTCAGGTCCATCAGGTACCATGAACTTTGCTCTGTCTTCCATGAATCTCCCTTCTCTTGGATGGCTGAGTGCTCCCAGGGGAACTCTCTTGGGGATACAACCTATTATCTATAAATAGTTGTAATGAATGAGGAAGGGAAATCTCTCATGTATGCACACCTATACACATACACATCACATATGGGAAGGACTTCCTTGGCGATGACCACATGGGGATAAGACATAGACTTTGGAAGATGTCATTAAAAAATAATACAGGGGTTGGCTAATTTTTTTTAGTGAAGAACCAGATAGTAATTCATCTAGAGTTTGTAGGACATACCAACTGTGTTGTAGATATTTGACTATACTGGTGTAGCAAATAGCAGATGATACATAAATAGGTAGTATGACTGTTTTCATAAAACTTTATTTATAAAAATAAGTGGCAGCTGGATTTGGCCCAAACCCTCGTTTTTGGACCCCTGGTTAATCTAACTATTCTCTAGATGAGGAAGCAAAGTCAAAATGACGTATCTGGCCACATACCCAGTAACAAGTCCTGATTTCAGATCCCTGAGGTCTGATCAGTTCGACACCCACTGTCCTATCCTGCAGGCTTTTGTCCTTGAATCCTAGCAGGGGGTTCATCTGGGCTCTCCTCTCTCTGGAGGGCTCCACGCAGGCATGAGGGATAGTCTTTAGTTTTTTGCTCTCATGGAATCAGTACTGGGAAGAATTGACTGAAACAAACAACAAAACAGCAAGAACTATGATTTATAGGGCATTTTTAAAATCGTGTTATTTGGTGGTGAGTGAGCTAGTTAGTTGTCTTGTTTCCTTTCACTTTCTCAGGATGAGAATCCATTTGATTTTTGGCTCTCTAAATCTGGGGCAACACAGATGACTAAAGCAGAAGCTGGGCACACTATGGACCTTGGGTGAAATCACATAGCTGCCTGTTTTGTAAATAAAACTTTATTGGAACATCGCCATGCCCTTTCATTTATGTATTCTGTATGGCTACTTTCAGGTGACAATAGCAAAGTTGAGTGCTTGGGACAAAGACCATCTCGCCCACAAAGCCTAAAATCTTTACCATTTGGCCCTTTATAGAAAGTTTGTTGAACCTTGGACTAAAGAGAGAAAACCAGAACAATTTTTTCCTCAATATGTCACAGAAAAATGTCTCAGTTGGTTCTGGAGGCAAAAGGCAAAGGTTGCAGAAGTCTACAAAGAGGAAGCCATTTAGAAATTCAACATCTCAGCTTCCTGGCGAATCTGGTCGTGGGCTTGTTTCTAAGCGTGTTAGTAACCTCAATCTGCCCAGGCTATGTACTAGGTCAAGTACCGTATTTTCCGGCATATAAGACGACCGGGCGTATAAGACGACCCCCTAATTTTACAGTTAAAACATAGGTTTAGGCCTATATTCGCTGTATAAGACTACCCCCCACTTCCGAGGCTGTAGTCTTATACAGCGAATATAGGCCTAAACCTATGTTTTAACTGTAAAATTCGGGGGTCGTCTTATACGCCCGGTCATCTTATACGCCGGAAAATACGGTATTTTCAGGTATCAGCTGCAGTCCAAATAGTTTGACAATAAATAAATAAGCTACAGGCGAGTGTGCATTGTGACCAGGACCTGGATGTATGTTGTGACATTGCAAGCTGTGGATTGAACAACATTCTCTCAAGCTTTTCTGAAATGGTTGAGTGGCTCTCAGTTAAAATCTGACGAAAAGTAAAGGGAAAATAGGCACTTGACAAGTTACAAGAATACAACTCTTAGGTGGCAAACTGGATGACTCAGATGAGAGTTTTGATATTTTTATTTCAAGTACTAAGGGACAAACCTTGCTGGAGGCTGGCAGGGAGAGGCTGTGTTGATTTCGTTGACAAAGTGTAGCCACGGATGTTCTCTTGTGTTATCGCTTTGGAGATGCTGTCAAAGCAAGTGGAGAAACCAAGGGAGAATGTTGTCTTGGTTGCCTCTTCCTCCTGACACCTGGTTAGGACCCCTGCCTCTTCTTCCCTGAGGAGAGGTCCCCACCTTTCCTTTTCCACTTTACATCTCTTTCCCTTCACTTTGATCTGACAGGCCTCCGTTTTGTTAATTATCTTCTCGAGTGTCTCTTTATGATGTGGTTTACATTTTTAACTGTGTTCTAGCTTTTCTTTTATTTGACCATTTGGATAAATTAGCTCTTGTGCCCATGATGATGTCAATGCTGATAATATTAGTTATAACTTGATGTCCGTCATCTATGGAACACCTGTTACGAACCAAGCATTTGAAACGATCTTATATCAGCCCTTGGAAAGAGAATACAATTATAGTTCCTGTTGTAGCAATAAGAGAACTGCAGCTTCTGGAGACTAAGTAACGTAAACAACACAATTTATGTATTCATTCATTCAACAAATGCACATTGTGACGTGTGCCTGGAATAGTGTTGGCTGCGCTGCTGTGTGTAAATCATCATGGAAGTGTGAAGACTGTACTTGAGTAGAACGCGCAGGTAATACACAAACAACCACACGATTTCAAAGTGGGATGAGAGAGCAGTGGACATGATGGGGGTGCTGTGAAGAACAGTAATGGTCACACTCAGCGCGTGGCTGCCTCGCCCCCCATTTGGCCCAAACCCTGCCATTCTGTCCTTCGTCCCTCAGTAGAACACCGTAGCCTAGAGATGGATGACTTTGAGGTCCCCAGTCCTGCCTAATGTGTCTTCCAAGGTGAATTTCTCCTTTATCTATTTTCATCTCAGTCTTCAGGTAGAAAGACCCAGAGCCTTTTCTGCTATTTTTTCTTTCTCATTTCTTAACAAATGAGCAAGTTCCGCTCTCCCTCCCTAAACCCCACTTCTTCCTTCCTCTCTCCCTCCATTCCCCTCTCTCTCCTTTTATCTGTTGACATTATTTTCTTTCTACCGGGCAATGTAATATATTTTATTCAATTCAGCAACTGTTTATGAAGGGTGCCTGGGGCGTAGCAGTGCGCTTGTCATGAATGTGTATTGTATAAGCGAATGTACCTCTTCATGTTTATTATATAAATGAATGTACCAGGCTTAACACAAATATAAATCAGACAGGATCCCTGCCCTCCAGGCTGAGCAGACCTGCACATAGCTAGCTCCCCACAGTCCAAAGCAGGGAGGATGGGCCCTGCTGAGGGGCTGCACTGAGGGTGGCTCTCCAAAAATTCTACCCTGCAGAATTCCGAGAGATTGGGTCTGTTCCATGTTTTCATTAGTAATAGCTCACTTAGTTGTGCAGCTTATCTTAAAGCATTGACTTGTTATTCCTGAACGGCATCAAATGAGCTTTTGACTGAAAAGAATTTTTTCCTTTTTTTTTTTTTTTCAGAGCTCAGATAAATCTGTGTAGGTCCAGAATGGATTTAGTAGCAGTGTTCCCAGTGGCATACACTGGTTAGGATGGCATTTGCTGGCAACAGTGAGCAGAGAGGTGATGAAGAGGGGAAGGGAGTGAGTGTGTGCATGTGTGACTCACTCAGCCAGATGCAGTTGACTTGGTTACACAGTGTCCCCAAAGTCAGTGATGGTCATTTGCATCGTGGGCACTCCGAAGAACTTGATGTCTACCTGCAGGTGAATATGTAATTTAGGACCTCCCCCATAGAAAGCTGTTTCCACCATTCATGTGTGTGTTCCTTTTCCTCCTGAGGGGAAACTGAGGCCCAGATGACTTGTTTGAAGTCCCAGGTAGTGACTGGCAGAAGACTATAAACTTCATTAGAGCTCACTGCCTAGCGGGAGCCTTTAACAGAGCATTAGAGTTGCATTGACTTCTTGCCCTTTCTCTCATTTCCTTCTTGTGTTCTACCAGGAAATTCATCGGAGAAGCAAAAACACTGTGCCCCAAATCACATTTAATTATGACTGAGAGTCACAGTGGCTGGCTTGACAGTGAAACTCCTTTGCTTCTAACCTTTACAAACACACAGCCAGGATAAATGAAGCGGTGGAGGGGCCCACACAATCACCTTTGTGACCTTATCCCGGAAAACATTCTTAAAGGTGTGTTTTCTCACTATTGTGTACAGGGAACATTTAGGATAAGAGATTTCAGTCAAAAAGCACTTGTGTGGTCTTTAAACAATTGATGTGCAAATATGAACTGTCTGCTTGGGATCATAAATATTTACAAGGGTGACATTTGGTTATATTTTATTGAAGTGAAGAGAATGTTGTAGCTACTATTTAAGATTTCATAGAGGAATTTGCCTGTGCTTTTTGGAGATAAATGTATTTGTGGTAGTCCTTGCTGTAGATGGTCTCATTGGTAACTTGTAGGGAGCTTCTGTTTTAGGCAGATAGAAATGTAATGAACATCTTAGAAAAGCGTGCTAGTAGACTCGTCCCATGCTGTGCACTGGGCACACGGTGACTGCGACACATTCCCATGCTCTCAGACTCACAGACCTCATGTCCCACATATATTGACCAGGCCCCATTCAGTTCCTTATCAAAGTCAATAAAGGAATGACAGCCAGTCCCCTCTGGTCATCACTTCACTAGCAGCATATAGTTCAGACGAATGAGATGGAGTTTTCATTATCATCATCATCATCAGGTACACTACTGAGTCCTTATTACACACCGAGCACTTTCTTACCTTATTTCACCCATCCACTCGATAACACTAGAAAGAAGTTACTGCCAGTGGCGTTGTTGTTTTCAGATCATGATCAGAGGCACAGAGCGGTTCCCTAACTAGGACAAAACCACAGAGCTGCCAAGTGGAGGAACCGAATCAAATCTAGGTGGTCTGACTTCTAAGTCCATTGTTATTAGCCTCTGGCCTACATTGCCTTCCATTTGATCTGCTGTGTTCTCTCTTCACCGTGACATTGAATAGCTGCGCTTGTCAATATTTGGCCAAGCATTTGCAATCCAAGTGTGTTCCCGTCTCTGCTTTGAGCTGTGGTTGGATGCTCAGTTGCTGAGGGGGTCAGGAGACAATCAGATGGGAGAGGTTTGTGAGCAACATATCCTCCCAAAGGCCAGCTGGAGAAGCCTTGGTATAGAGGGTTGCTTCTCCATTGAATGGGACACAGCAGTTTTTGAAGGACCTTCACGGTGAAGAAGAAAGAGCGGCTTATGCTGGAGCTGGCTGCTACTGGCTAGTTTCCCAGGTCTGTCTCCAAGGGCATCGTGTCGATAGTTTGAAACGGTCCATGCACCTGGGTAGACTACAGCTCAGGCCACCCCACTGACCAGTACTTAGCACACCCCTGAAAAAGATGGCAAGTCACTACAAGTCAGTTTAGATTTAATTCCTTCCTAATCAGCAGGATGTCACCCATCTGGCACCAGGCTCCCAGATCCCAGCCACAGCCACTGCCTGGAACTCCCTAGGCTTCATTTCTCCCTTATCGCGCCACTCTCCTCTGCCTCCTGAAATTCCATTCTGAAGGAGCCCTCCTTTCCCATGTCTATCCTGATGCTTCAGGCCCCTCCTGGACTCATCTCTGAACTGTAGTAACAGCTCCCTAACTTGTGTCTCTGGACCAAGTCTTATCCTGCCTAGCAACTGTCAACCCCCTGCTTAACCAATGGGGGCTGAGATTTCTAAAACCTCCATGAAAAGAAAGACCTTAGCTTGTTGTTGAAAACTTGTCCAGAATCTCTTTCTAACCAGGGGTGTCCAATCTTTTGGCTTCCCTGGGCCATATTGGAAGAAGAAGAATTGTCTTGGGCCATACCTAACATACACTGACGATAGCTGATGAGCTAAAACTAAGCTTGCAAAAAAATCTCATAATGCTTTAAGAAAAATTACAGATTTGTGTTGGGCCACATTCAAAACAATCCTGGGCCACCATGTAGACCGCCAGCCAAGGGTTGGACAAGCTTGTTCTAGACTTTTCATCCAAACAGCACTCTTTATGGGACAAATGCCGTGCTATCACAGGGCTTTAAGGGCAGCCCAGCTTTGAGACTGGAACCATTTCAGCAATCCCTCTTTCCCAGTCTCTCACCCGTGCTTTGCTGTCGATCAGCAAGACACATCTTCCACGGAACCCTGCCTTCATTTCTCCGGGATCTGCACTTCAGAATATGGCTGCCAGCAGTTCTCAAACTTTTCATCTTGCATTCCAGACATCAAGACAAAGTAAAGAGCATCTATATTTCTTAAAAGAGGAAATAAGCTCATCAGCACATTCTAAGGGTTTAATTAAGAATTACTCCTAATTTATGTTCAGCTGATTAAGCGGTATGTTTGAAGTCCTTCATATTGATTTTAATTTTATTTTCTTCAATATTTGAAATGAACAATATATCTCATAGAGTCATTCCTTTTCCGGAGTTTTTAATTGCCTCCTGCAGTCCTTCTATAAATAAGATCCTTGTCATAAGTGTGGGACCGTCATATTACTAGCTTGTGAAAACTCAGGATATAATTAAATGTTGTAAATAACAACCAAAGTTTTGTAGTGAAATGAGCATTTTGTTTAAATGTCATTCAGGGCTCTGTGCAAGCATTCTCTAGATCAGGGGTGGCCAACAAGTGGATCACGGTCAACCGGTCGATCGCGAGGCCAATTTTGGTCGATCGTCGATCGCTCGCAATGTCTGGGGTGGAATTCCGTGTACCGTGGACTTTGAAGCAATTGTAGAAGACAAAACTTTCTAGCAATAGTTTAATGCATTCTGGGAATTTGCCAAGGTCATAAATTCCTAGAATTCTGACAGCCTGACACTGTGATCTCCGCCCACCCAGACAAGACATTTTGACTTATGTGTTACACTTGTCACCCCACGCAACGCGTGAGCGCAACAGTTACGACTCGACTCAGCGAAGAACACAGTCAGTTAGCTTGAATATTTGGTAGTGTCATACGGTAGCTTCTTTTCTTTTGTATTAACAGTATTATTATCAATCAATATTATTTATCCTTGGTGACCACGTTGAGTTTCAATTTTTCTTCTGTTTAAAATGTAAGTACCTTTTCTTTGTTTTAAATGAAATTGCTTTTCTTACCTATCTGTTTACTTGATAAGTGAGCATTCTTGGCAACAGATCTCTAAACTGCGGTCATTACACTGAGAGAAAAATAAGGGACAGTATTACAAATATATTAGGAATAACAATAATTCTATTTAAATTAAGAAGTCAGTGTTATAAACCGTAATAAATATATTGTAACTTTAACATACTTCTTGTAATTTTGAATATATCTATATTAGATTTTAATATACTTGTATTGTTGTCCCCGATTGTAATATGCAGTATTGTTATTATTTCTCTCAACGTAACAGAGATAATTGCCGCAGTTCATGAGTTTTTGAAGTTTCTAGGAAAATATTTAATTCAATATTTATTATTTAAATTGTCATATTTCTTTGCATTCTAGTATACCCATGAACATGAGTAGTAAACAGAAAAAATCGAAAACTTATCACTTA
>PVKE010001732.1:34862-49341 GCA_004027555.1 Craseonycteris thonglongyai
CATTTTTTAGCTTTACATAACAAGTATCAAACAGATTATCCACCAAATTCTGAACTGAGAAAACATAAAGTTAGGGATCTTAAAACTCAATTAACAAATCAACAAAGCGTTTTTAAAAAGCCAAGGTTGAAGTTACAAGCAGTAACTACTGCATCATTCAAAGTAAGCTATCTCTTAGCAAAACAATGTAAGCCATTTTTCGACGGTGAATTCGTAAAGGAAATTTTTTTGGAAATGTCAGATTCATTTTTTAACGATTTTAAGAACAAGAGTGAAATTGTTGCTGCAATTCAAGATCTACAATTGTCTCGAAACACAGTGATGCGACGAATTGAAAGGATGAGTGGGAATGTAAAAGAGCAGTTATATAATGTATGACAACAAGTCGATCACGACACACTTTTAAGATAAAATGTAGATCTTATATACAGAAAAGTTGGCCACCCCTGCTCTAGATGATGAGATTAGGCTAATTTGCCTGGGTTTTAATTAACAGGCCATTGAAATCAAAGGCGATGTGGTGAAGTTAGTAGCCAGGCTTGGGAGTTGGAGCTCAAATCTCAGTGTGACATAACTTGTGATCTTAAGCAAATTACTTGACTTTTATTAAAAAAAAAAAGATATGCTTCAAATATACAGAGTAATATAGCAAATACACCATTCAGCTTTAACGTATCTTAACATTTTGCCATTTTTGCTATGAATTGTTTTCTTGTAAGAAATAAAACATTGCAAATTGATGTAACACCTGTCTTTCCTCTCTCCATCTGTGTCTCTCCTTTTCTCTAGAGCAGGGGTCCCCAACTCCCGGAACCATGGACCCATACTGGTTGGTGGCCTGTTAGGAACTGGGCTTCGCAGCAGGAGGCGAGCAGTGGGTGAGTGAGCAGAGCTTCATCTGTATTTACAGCTGCTCCCCATCACTTGCTAATTACTATCTAAGCTCCGCCTCCTGTCAGATCAGTGGCAGCAGCACACTTCAGGTGTCATGGTCTCCCATCACCCCCAGAGCAGATTGTCTAGTTGAGGGAAAACAAGCTCAGCGCTCCCACTAATTCTGAATTGTGGTGAGTTGTATAAATAAATAAATAAATAAATAAATATATAATAACAATAGAAATAAAGTACACAATAAGTGTAATGTGCTTGAGTTATCCTGTAATCGTCCTCCCTACTCCCACCTCCCTGGTCCGTGGACAAATTGTCTTCCAGGAAACCAGTCCCTGGTGCCAAAAAGTTTGGGGACTGCTGCTCTAGAGGATAACTTCTCATAAAGTTGTTGAGTTTTATTCTTATGCTTTTTTTTTTCTGTTGCAGTTGTTTTTTATTTTTATTATTTTTATTTATTTTTATTATTTATATATTGTTAAATTTAATGAGGTTACATTGGTTGGTAACAATTAGATAGTTTATAGATGTACAAGTCCATATCACATCATTCATGCATCGTATTATGTGCCCATCACTCAGTATCAGTTCCCCTTCCATCACCTTATTCTTACGCTTTAAAAGATGAATCCTACATGTTTTTAAAATTTTTATAATTGGTGTCATACCATGCGTGTTATTTTTCAATATCCTTCTTCTATATAACATTTTGTTTTTGAGGCTTATCCATGTCACTGTAGCTCTTATCCATGTACTTGAAATACTTTGTCCTTCTCTATTATACAAATGTATGACAATTTTTCCAATCTCCTGTGACTGGATTTTGAGATTGTCTGGTTTCTCACTTTTGGAAACACTGCAGCGAATATTTTTGTACATGACTCTGAGGGAGAGGTTTTCTTGATTAGAAATGTATGTACATCTTGAACCTTTTCCGATCTAGTTATGTCACTCTCTGTGTCTCAAGTCCTGTTTCTCCACATTCTCACCATTTTGGGTGATGGTTTCTGAGAAGGACCTGCAGGACTCAGATATTGTTTTTAGTCATGACCATGGTTTATTGCAGCATAAGAGTATAAAGAAGGACCAGGAAGTACTAAGAGCATGTGGGGCCAAGTGTGGGAGACCAGGCGTGAGCTCACGGCCAGAGGTCCTCCCTACAGGACATGCTTATTTGTTTGGTAACTGACTGAAGCAGCACGCATGGAAACCTTTCTGCCCAGGGAAAGTGTATTTGAACCTAAGGCTCTGGAGATCTTAACAGAGGCTGATCACACTGTCATGCATTGCCTTGCGACTCGCCCTAGTTGCTGAAACTCCAGAACTGCAGAAGGAGAGTAGCTGCTCATTGCAAACCCATCTTTGCACAAAATGTCTAGATAAGCTGGTACATACAGTGTGGGGGAAAGTATGTAAAATGCCCTTATTGCTTCATAGCATAGAAGATAGTCCAATAGCTCAGTTCCCAGGAGCCAGGCCAGGGCTACGCATACACACGTGTCTCCCTGAGAACATACAAGATTTAAGCAATCGGAACTGAGTTGATTTTTCTACACATTTGCCAACTTGACGTTTTCATTTTAAACTGTTAGCCACATTGATGTGTGAAATAGAATCTCATTAATATTTTAATTGGCATTTTCTTGATTACAGGTGAGACTGAGTTTCTTTTTCTGTGAATAGTCTCTTCACGTTTAGTATACCTTTTTTTTTCCCCAGGATTTTCATCTTTTCCTTATTGTAATTTTTTCCACACTTTGAGTATTAATCCTTTGTTGCATACACGTTGCAAATGCCTTTGCCCTATCTGTATGTTGTTGCCTTTCCCTTATATTTCTAGTTTTTCAAAAGTTATTTTCTGTGAACTGGTGTTGAATGTTATTGAATGATTTTTCTTCATTCATTGATCAATTTCTTGTGGCTGCTGTGTGACAAATTGTCATAAACTGCATGACTCAAAACAATAGAAATTTATCCTCTCACAGTTCTGCAGGCCAGCAGTCTGCAATTACGGTGTCAGCTGAATTGGTTCCTTCTGGAGGCTCCATCCCGTGCCTGTCCCCTACTGTCTGGGATCTGTCAGGGACCATTGGCATTCCTGGGCTGGGAGCTGCATTCCTCTGGTCATGGAACCTGTCTTCATGTCGCCTTCTCTCCTCTGTCTCCTTCGTGTGTCTCTTATAGGACACTTATAGAATTTAAGGCCACCTGGATAACCCAGGATGTTCTCCTCATCCCCAAATCCTTAATTCTATATGCAAAGCCACTTTTTCCAAATCAAGTGACTTTCACAAACTTGGGATTAGGACAAGGACCTATCTTTTGGAGGGGCCACCATAGAGCTCACCACAATTGAGATAATCCTATCACTGTTCCTGTAATCTGTTAACGTCCTAGATTATATTTAGAGATAGTCTATTGTCAAACCATCCTGCATGAATAGAAAAATCCTAGTTGACCCTAATGTTTTAATTGTGTGTGTGTGTGTGTGTGTGTGAGAGAGAGACATAGAGCCAAATTTAATTTCCTTATATGTAGCAGGTTTGCCTTTGTGTTCATAAATAAGATTAGACTGTATTTATTTTCTTGTCCAGTTCTGATTTCAAAGTCTTATAAAATGATTCAAGGAGACTTCCCTCTTTTTCTGCTCCCTGGAGAAGTCAAACCCACTTGACCTTCCTAGGACTGCATTTCCTCATAGGTCAAATGAGGACAATGCTGGTGCCAACTCTGGGGGTGGTTGAGAAGAATTAAACAAGATAAGGCCATGGGGCAGGGCTTGGCACACAGTGAATACTCAGTACGTTTGGCTATTGTTACTGAAGGTGACACGTGTTTTGAAGGGCACCTGATAGTGCAGTTGTTGGTGCCTCCTGACACTGTCCTCTCTTGCCCAAGCTCAAAGTGACTAGAAGCTGGTTTAGAGGAGAGAGCACTGGACTAGGAGTCAGAAAAACTGGCATGATGGTTCATTGCCTGGGTAATTTTAATGAAAACATGTATTCCTTTGTCTTTTGTTTTTGACTGTTTTCTGTTCACAAGCAGTTTTGTCTGTACTGCTTCCAGTACAGCGTCAGCAGGAGCATTAAGAAAAGTTCCCGAGAGATTCTCATGTACAAGGATCCTAAATCCCACAGAATGGCTCTAGGAGGTGCTGCTGCTCCGCACCTTCCTCACCCTCCCCGTCTGAAGAAAGAGCCTCAGGCCACGTGATCCCCATCCACTCATTTCTGTCTCAGGATGATGGGGGAACTTTGTCCATTAGTGGACTCAGCAGATTTCATTGTCTTTCAAATGTGCTCAAGTTGATTAAGAACAATATTTAATGCATGGTAAGAACTGTTTGGTGAGATTATGTCCCACTCAAGGTACCTGCTGAGGTCACCACATGCACCCCAGTAGCCCTTGGAGCCTGGTCCTCTCCGATCATCATTTTATCAACAAGGACACCAATGCTGGGAGAAAGGAAAAAACTTACCCAAGGTCACAGAAGTGCAGACATTTATTTAATCCTTAAATTTATTCCCATAATCTCACCAAGCCACGAATTTGCCAAAGAACAGCTAATGGTAACCCCAAAAGGTCTCATTTAGACAAAAGGAGGCTGGGAGCCCCAGACAACTCTGAGCAGCCACCGTGGCGAGCTGGGCTCTGTGTGACCAGATGGTGGCTGGAATATCGTGGGTGAGTGACCTCTATTTACTGATCACTGTGTGTTATTTGCTATGCAGGGTGCTCTCATGTACATGAACTCACTTGACCTAAACTCCAGTGCTAAGGAATTATAAGCAACTGAGCTTCTGCAGAAGGATCTAAAGCCCAAGTTCAGGCTATTAGTCCCAAATAGCCGTTGCCCACGCTGCTCAAAAAAATAGCCGGAGGGGTGGTGAACACACAAACAGACAGTTAGAGAAACATGAGTGAAGACCAGGGCACTCCTAACTTCGTTAGAAATTTGACACATAAAATATGACAATGTCTGTGCAGTCTCTTCCAAAGGTCAACAGACCCCTCACTGTTAGTGCCCAAAGCTATGAGGACTGATTAATGGGCCTCATTAGCCAGTGTAATCGGGTGTTTTGAGAGCTGCCGCTTCTGCCCCAGTGGGCAAAACAGGTGCCAAGTCAAATGTGCAGATCAGTCCTATTATTAATGAGGCACACAGAAGTTTTAAGGCGCTTTCAAAAATTCCAACCTAACTCCTATCCTGGTTGGTTAAAGGAGAAATGAAAACAAATTGGACTGTCAGATCGGGTAGCTCCTTACAACTGGCGTGAAGGATTCAGCAAGAGCCATTATTCCAGTCACAGAAGCCTTCCTCGAACAATTTCTTAACAATGCTAATGAGGAAAATAAATACAAAAGGAGTGGCTTAGTAATGTGTATGTCATCTCCAAGCCATTTTATCACAGGGTGCCAGCGTGTCCGAGAGCCTGCAGTATTGCTTCTGGAAGGCAATTCTTCAAGGAGCCAGGACATTTTAATTGCTCCTTGTTTAAAACAGCGCCTTGCACTGAACTAACCTAATCCCTGGGGCCATCTCTTTGGCCTTTCAGAGTGACCCACACGGAATTTCTTTGGGATTAGCACTAGGATATATGCTCTCATCAGAGTTGGTCTCATAAAATGTTTGTTGAATGCCTCTAAGATGCTGAAGGTTGTAGACCATGTCTGGTTTGGTTCTGTATTCCCACCTGCTGGGGGAAAGTTTGCTGATTGCATATTAAAGTTCCACATTAAAGCCATCTCATGTCCCCGAAAGGCCCAAAGCAGGCAGCCTGCTTGGTTGAAAATAGGCATTGGGGAAATGCTTTGGCTGTAAATAATTTCGATTGTAATACTCAGAAAAGATAGATTTCTCCCCCTAGGTCTCAGCGACTGTAAAAAGCTAGTTCCATCTGCCACTGCATCCTTGGATAAAGAAGTCGTTCCTAGTGGCCCTTATATCCACCCGTGGAAGAACAGTGGTCATGATGTCCAGTGAATACGCAGCCAGAGAGGAGAAGCTGAAAGGCTGGCTGGAGGTTCTCTGACTTGTTTTCCCCAGTGATGTTACAGAGCTTGTCTCAGCTTTCCTGTTCAATTATAAAACTCGTGGCTGAGACTCATTCATTCCAACCACCAGACTCAGCACACATTTCTCGCCTGTGTGTCCTGCCCTTGGCTAGACACTGGGATCCAGACAGCTTCTGTCCTAGCGAGTCACAGTCCAAGAAAGGGTAAAAATACACACAAATGTACGACCCAGTGTGACGAGGGCCATCATGGTGGAATGGGCCCTGGGCCCATTCCTACATCATATTTCATAACCCGTCCAAAAGGAAGTCCTGATAAAATGGCCCAAGTCTGACCCCCTCTGCTCCAGATCCTCTGAAGTCTCCCCATTTCTCTGGTTACAAAAGCCATCAATCATTACAGAAAGGCCAGCCAGGCGGCCACAACCTGGTCCCCATGGTCTCTCTCACTCCACAGCTTGCTTATTCACTCTGCTCTGGCCCAATGAGTTTCTTTCCCTAAACCTTGTCACTACTGTCCCTCCATCTGGAATGGTCCTCCAAACATGGGTAACTCCCTGTCTTCCCTCAGCTTTGTGCTCAGTTGTCACTTCCTCAACAAGGTCTCCCCCGACCTCCTGTTTTAGGATGGAAGCCTCCTCCTCACTCCTGTGCTCCAGACCCAGTTCCCTTTGCTCTGATGTTTTCCCTGGCACTTGTCCCTGTCCAGCATACGTTACATCATTTACATGTTGTGTTTGTGGCCTATTGTCCCTGGCTGAAGTATAATCTACACATGATGAGATTTTTGTCTGTCGGTTTCCGGATGTATCCCAGGGCTTAGAGTGGTACCTGGCATGTGCAGACCATTGTGAGTATTTGCTGGGTGAATAAGTGATTGCATGAATGAATGCAGGAACAAACACGTTGCTGTGAAAATAGGGAGTGACTCTTGCAAGGGACTGAAAGCTTTCAATCACAAGGATCCAACTTCTGAGATGAGAGCTTATGAGCAGATGTAGGGTGGGGAGTGAGGGCTGCATCTCAGGCAGTGGGAACACCAATCATACAGGCACAGGGACCTGCAAGGGAAAATTTAAGAGAGCACACTTGTTACACTGACTGTCTTATGCCGTGTAGGCATGCCTGTCTCCCCAGTCTCTGTATCTTAGTTGATTCATCATTTTAGGGAACCTGAGGTTTCGTAGGCTTCGCTGAATCTGAGTCAAAACTTCTTGGATTTGCAATGCGGCTCTGAAAACCAATTTCCGACCTGAAGATTGAAATTTGAAACCTGAAAAGGTAGGATATTCGTACCTATTCCGGATAGATGCCTAAGATATTCGAAAGCATGAATCTACCCATCAAAACCTGGGTAGCTAGAAATGCAGAGGCACCCATTCATTGGCACTGACTCTCACAGGGAAAGAGCGAAAATGCAGTGGAGGCAGCTGGTTGGTGGTGGAGAGCCCCCTCGACCTCCTATCTTCTAGGGAAAGCAAGCTGGGGGGTCTGACAACTGATGACTTCTGCATCACTGAGGAATGTGACCTGAATGCCTTAGGAAATGATGGCCTGGCCCTTTGCACTGTGGGGACCCAAGTATTATAGAGAGGAAGTGACAGCATCCACATTTCTTTGGGATTATAAAGGAAATTAAACAGAAGCTCAGGAATTCTATTAATATGCGTGAAATGTAAACAACAACAACAACAACAAAGCTCTGCCCCATAGTAGAAAAGCACTAGATTTTAAGGTCTAAACCCCAGGCTAAAATCCTAGATCCATCCCTGGAACTCTGACCAAATGACTTCACTTTTCTGGGCTCAGGTATGTCTCAGTCACAAGCAATTGGTTTGTTGTATGAAAAGACCCCGCTGCAAAATTATTAGTGAAATCAGAAGCTGGAAGTTGTAATTCAGGCAGACATCTACAGATGTTTCAGAAAGAAGGAAAGAAGCTAAATCTAGAAAACATTAGTCAAAATGATGGAGTACAAAGATTACAGAAAGAGATGACGGTGACTAGAGAACACCATTTTATATTTTCTAATGTTATTGATGAAGCTGGTATTCATTACCACAACACCGATTCAGTTGGGATTGCAAAGGGATGCCATATGCCTTGCTGCGGGAACAGAATCATAATTCATTGCTGTTAGAATAAAGTCATTAGGATGACATATTGCCCACATAAGGAACAAAGTTACAAAGCTCTAGAAAAATAAGTTGTTCACGAGCAAGCTTCCGTTGGTTGGAATGCTTGAGTAATTATGACATTGTGGTTCATTCTTTGTGCCAAACCCATCACCAGACATTGGATGAAGAAAACGAGAAAGGAAAAGGTTATGTTTAGGGAGAAAAGATAGGAGCACCGTGTCCTTCACGCACCTCTTATTTATCATTTCCTTGCTGGACAACTTACTCTTCTTGTTGACCGACCAGTATCCAAACTCCTGTCCATGTTTGAGGAGCCCCCCACCTTCTGTGTCTCGGGAAGAGGCAGGTCCACTGGGAGAGGATGACAACCTTGTTCTCCCTCTTGAAGTCCCCAGTGACAGAGAATAAATTTCTAGTTTTGTCTGCTTCTCCAATACAGGATGAAGACCAGTTCATGACTGAACAGGGTTTGGGACATATTTTTAAGTACTCAGGGTGAGCAAGACATCTGTATTCATGTGGAAGCATGAAGCACTGGATTCTGACAATGAACTACATTGGTCTTCGTGATTTGCCAGGGAACAAACAACAGCATAAAATGAGGTGGATCATGCAAATGAAAGTGCTTTGCAAATTGTAATGAACTAGAAAAATGTACGTTCTTTTAAATTTTCCACCTTCCAGGATTGTTCACAGACTAAATGAAACAGTATGTACCCAGGGTTGCTTTGTGGATGATGTGAAGGGCTGAAAAATGTGTCAGGTAATGGATAGGAAATGCTATCAACTTGCAGGACGACAGCCAATTTGCCAACCTTCAGGAAATGGAATCTGTACATATGCTAAGAACTAGCAATTCGACTGCAAATAAAATTTTTTACCTACACAAAGAGACTTGTGCAAGGATGTTTGTCATAGTATTGTTTGTAATAACAAAGAGTTGGAAATAAGTTAAATAGCCATCAGTGAGAGGAATTGATAAGTGTGGTACTTGTGTAAAATGGAAAATCATACAGTTAAAATTTATCATCTACTTACTAATTAAGCCCAACATGAAAATAAAAAGACAGAAGACTGGCTGGAACAGTCATTTCACCAAATGATTAGTAATCATATAAAAAAGATGATCAAGTTCATTGGTTATCAAGGAAGTTCTAACAAAGCCATAGTTTACTGCTATAATAATGGCACACATTCAATTCTGATTCTACAAGACTTTGAGGCTGGAATTGCTGCAACTACTTTGCACCACAATTTGGTGTTGTGCAGTGAAGTTGAAGTCCTCACCCAGCAATGCCACTTGTTGGCACAGAGATACTCCTGCACATGTGCTTGAGAGCATTCATACCAGCTTCATAGTGGTAAAAACTGGAAACAGCCCAAATGTCTGCAGATGGGAAATGGCTACATTACAGTGCACAGTCATGAAAATGTATTCACAACAGTTGTAAGCATCCACAGGAGTGAATCTCAGATATATAATGTTGGACTTTAAAAGTTGCATAAGAGTACACACATAATTCCATTTATGTGAAGTTTAAAAACATGCACAACTACATAATATATTATTTAACAATAGACTTGTATGACATACATGGCAAAACCAATAAAGAAAGGTAAGAAATTACTGAGCAAATAATTGGGGTTCAGTTACCTACTGGGGGAGGGAGTTTGCTTGGATCAGGTGGGTCACCTTGGGTTTCTATGGTGCTGGTAATCTCACCAGATGTTCATTTTATTGTCAACCTCAGTTCTCTATATAATATAATATATTATATATTATATATATATTTAATACCAGCAAACCTTAAATATGTAATGTTGAATTCAAAAAGTAATAAGTCAAATGAGATACACAGCACAATCTTGTTTGTGGAAACAAAATTCACAGTAATAAAATATTGTTAAGGGTGTCTCTAGTTGTAAATAAAGTTAAATACATGAAAGGCTATGCATCTAGTGGAATGGGAATGGGATTAGGGATCTGAAAAGGGAACAAAGATAAAGAAATTTGAAATATTAAGGATAAAAATAGACCGTTGATGCTAGTGTGCTGCGAACTGAAGTAGTTAGATTAACCACATCACTCTGATTCTATGCATCTGAAACCCCAAAGGAAAAAATTGCTTTGCAAACTGGAATAATCAAAATCAAATGTTAATTCTTAACATGTGTTTTGCTTGTGGGTAGGTTAAGGGTAACACCATAGGTAAAATAGAAATAAAACTATTTGCTAATTTGCCTTGAATCCTTACTCATAAATCTGTCATGAACGGAGGTACATACTTGATTTCCATCTCACCTCTTTCAAGGTATCAGGGTTGATTGAAAATTGAACTGTTTTCATAGGCTTGTTGTCAGTGAAACCAATAGCACCAGGAGCCATGGTCTACATTGGTTTTGCCTTTTTTTATCACAACCCAACGTTTTTTCATTTAAAATATCCCCCAGGTACATCGCTTCTCTATTTTCTCAGTTAATACCAACAATTATTAATATTAATCACACCCAAACTACTGCCCTGGCCCCTTGTCTGTTTGTTCTGATTATATCTGCTCTAATCCCAAACCTGTAATTTTCAAGCTGTTCAAAAATTCAACACCAGTATCTTCATTCTATAGAATATTAAAATAACAATACCCAAAGTAACAAGGCAGGGAAAAATTATAACAATTACAAGGGAAAAAAAAAAAGTGTTCATATTTTCAGAAAATATGGATCTAGAAAACCCTGGCGAATCAACTGGAAAGCTGTGAGAACCAATAAAACAATTCATTCAATGAGTCAAATAAACATATGGCTGTCAAAGGCTTCCATAGATGCCAGTAACATATTATTTAGGAAGCATAGTGAGGGGGAAATGACATTCATAAGAGCCACCTTTGCTGAGGATGCTGGGTTCCCTTGTCTGATTCCAGAGTGTCACAAGTTCTCTCATGAAATAATCCCATCTCCTCTTGGCCCTCAGCCCTCACCCTGGGCTGGACCCCTTCCACAGGGCTCTGGAGGACTAATGCTACAGCAGCTACTTCACTGTCCTTGACACCTTTTCCTACACAGGATCTGAGCTCTACCTCCTGTAACATTCTCCCTCCCAGTGATGCCAGCTCTTCAGAATCGCATTTCCAGCGGCACTGCCAATTCAGAAGACTCGTACGTTTGCATCGCTAAATGGTCCATTTGGCTGGTATTCCCAGGAAAGTGGAACAGCCTCCTCAAATGGACTATAGTCTCTTCGTCCTGCCAAACAGAAATGGCTTAGTTAGAGCTCTCAAATGACAGATTTATTTTATTTTATTTTTTTCAGTTTATTAAATGTTTCAAAAAAGCAGTAGTTCTGGGCAAGATCCTCTGTGATAACAGAAACTCCAGAGTCATGGGTCTGGAAGTAGGGGTTGACCAGAAAGGAGCAAGAAAACATTTTCTGGGGTGACGGAAATGTTCTATATATTACTTTGGGTGGTGGCTTCACACATGTATACACCTGCCAAAAACCACTGAATAGAACATGTACAATCTATACATTTTATTGTATGTGAATCATACCTCAATTCCAAATAGCTATAGTTAAAAGTTAGTGACTCACTATGCCCAGAATCTTCTTAATAACACCGAGATTTAACCCCAGAGATTCAGTGTGTGGAACATGGATGGTGTTGGTTTTTTTTTTTAAATGTTTCTTTGTCCTCATTTTAAAATATTTATTTATTTATTTATTTTTAATTGTTTTTTGACACAGAGAGAGAGAGAGAGAGAGAGAGAGATACAGAGACAGAGAGAGAACTGAACGGGGGGAGCTCCCAGTTCAGCACATGGTTCCGCATGGGCCGGGGCCGGGATTTGATCCCCGGTCCCCGGCAATGCAAAGTGAGCGCTTAACCCACTGAGCCATCCCGGCTTCCCCGAATGGTGTGTTTTTAACAAGCACGTCTGGGCAGTTCTTTGGAAATCCTATGGGAAATACTGACCTAGGCTCTGAGTGTCAGTCTGGGCACCCAGACGTGGCTCTCGTTTCTAAGCTCTGGTGCAGTGTGGGCTGACTCCATTTCCCCACTGTACCCCTGACCCTGCTGGGTACCTTCTAGTGACACATGCCTAGAGTCCTCAGCCACCTCTACCCCCAGCAGAACATAGAGGCACAGCCTTAGCTAAGTCAGAGGAAGGGATTGCCTGCAGGAAAGACCATTCAATTTGCTTTAAATTTCTAGAAAATGCTGATGTATCAGCAGGTACCCCACCATTTTTTCTTTTCTTTTTGGTGGGATTCAAAGTTTACCAACAGCTTGATTTGCATCACAGGTTTTCCTCACCTTTTCGTGGGGCTGGAAATTTCTACAGGTAGAGTCTGAGGCCAGTTGTAGTGGTAGCTCCATTCCCTTTGCTGACTGGTTGGCTTGGGTCAGTGGTTCTCAAACTTGAGCCGCAGAACCAGCTCCGTCCCAGTGTTTCTGACTCAGTAGTTCCAGGGAGCACCACGAAACTGCATTTCTAGCCAGTTCCCAGGTGACATTGAGGCTGCTGGTCCAGGGACCCCGACTTCGAGAACCCCTGGATTAGGCCAATAAGATGGTAGAGGGGCCATCTTCTAGGGGGCTCTCAAAAAACACTTCCTAAATCAAGCTTGTCCAACCCGTGGCCCGCGGGCCGCACAGAGCCAGGATTGGTTTGAATGTGGCCCAATGCAAATTTCTAAACTTTCTTAAAACACTATGAGACCTTTATTTGTGATTTTTAAAAAGCTCATCGGCTGCTGTTGGTGTTACTGTATTCTATGTGTGGTCCAAGACAGTTCTTCCAGTGTGGTCCAGGGAAGCCAAAAGGTTGGACACCCTGTCCTAGACCTTAAAGAGATTAAAGAACAGGAAGGGTTTTGTTTGTTTTGGGTGTTAGTATATGGAAATGTGCTGCCAGGACCCACCCATTGAGAGCTGTGGGCCCACAAGCGAATGTCAACAGAGCAGGAAAATGGTGAGAACCTAGGCCTGGGGTGATGTCCTAATGTCGCAGAGTTTCTGTCAAAAGCCCTGAAGCGTTTTGTAACCGGACTCTCATTGAGAGAGAACACATTTCCTTATTGATCCGGTCATTAGGAATTAGGTTTTCTGTTTTCTCAGCTGGAAAAACAAACATCCCAAGCTCATGCATATACAGCATTTCAAGTTTGTAGCTGCACGTTGACGCTCTGTCTTCTGAAAAGCGGAACCAATTCACACCCCTTCCAGCCATGCCCAGTGCCTGCTTCCCTTGTCAACACCAGGTAATCGCATTTAAAAATCTGTCCTGGATTAACAGGTGAAAAATGACATCTCTTGGTGTTAGCTTGCATTTGCATGATTACTTGTGAGACTGAGGTATATTTAATAACCACTCCTATGAGGCAGATAAGAGACTGGGCTATAATGCCTCCATACTAGTCACCATTCCTTCCTTTTGCTGAAAATATGTGGCTGGAACTATTAACTCTAAGTCAAGCTTGGGAACAGTTGCACTTGGCCATAGCTGTGTTTGGGCAGAGGCTTTGGATCTGACCTGAGAACTGGCAAAATGACCCCTCTCCCTGAGGTTTACCTCCCCCATTTGGGTCTTTTTAGCTTGAGAAATGCGCTTCTGTGGCTGCCATTTTTTTTCACCATAGCGATCAAGTGTATAAACTGTGCTGACACAGATGTCCTTTCTGAGGATGTGTTAAAAATTTATTCTAAAAGCAAGGGGGGAATTCCCAGGCATTTCACTGCTTCATAAAGGAAAATGCGGCAGACGATTGAGGCCAGACACAGGCCCGGCTGAAGATCATTATCCGAAGCAGGCTGTTTGCACCCAACTTTACCTCTAGCCTCATATATCAGAGGGATGAAGCTTGGGAAATAATATTTCTTACCAGGATGGGTGGGGGAAATTGGTGCAGTTTCTGCCAGTTTCCTAAAACAAAGCATTATTAGGATTCTTGCTCAAAGCCGGCTCCTGTTGCGTTCCCCCTCCCCCCCTTTATGTTTGTACCCTCTTGGAGGCAGCTTGGTAAATAAGAGATTGCCAAAGAATTGTAGTTGTTCATAAAGGAGACCAAGATGTGAGATTGAATATGCCACAGTGAAGGCATAAATTGTGTTATCTGTATTAACCTCTTACACACTCACACACACACACACACACCCTGGCACATACTCAGTGTTCAATATTAATTATACTTTGAATAAAGGAACAAAAGTACGTGGATGTATGTCTAGGCATTACCAGTCTGTCATTATCTGTAGAATGATGAAATCTGTTCTCTGGTTTGTCAAATAAGTTATTAAGATTTTTTATAATGATAATGAAAAACTGGGGCTCCAGTCTGGCCAAAAGAATGATGTTGGGGTGTTTTGTTGCCTGGGGAGGACGGATAGTGGGTGGGTTGTTTGAGCAAAGCTCATAGGATGACATTTATTGCTTTAACAATGG